>JBCNJP010008067.1:0-44857 GCA_039602395.1 Deinandra increscens subsp. villosa
GGCCCATTAAACATGTTTAGAACCAATGATGACCCAATAAGGTGTGTTTAGAGGCAATGAGGGCCACTTGTGACCAATGAGTCCCGATAAGGTGTGTATGTAACCAATAAGCATGTTTATAACCAATGATGGCCCAATAAGGTGTGTTTATGGGCAATGAGGGCCAATTGGGACAAATGAGTCCAAATAAGGTGTGTTTAGGGGAAATGAGGGTCAGTTGGGACCAATGAGTCCCGATAAGGTGTGTATGTAACCAATAAGTTGTGTTTAGGACCAATGATAATAAGTTGTGTTTAGGACCAATGATGGCCTAATAAGGTGTGTTTAGGGGAAATGAGGGTCAGTTGGGACCAATGAGTCCCAATAAGGTGTGTATGTAACCAATAAGTTCTGTTTAGGACCAATGATGGCCCAATAAGGTGTGTTTAGGAGAAATGAGGGTCAGTTGGGACCAATGAGTCCCCATAAGGTGTGTATGTAACCAATAAGTTACGTTTAGAACAAATGATTGCCCAATAATGTGTGTTTAGGAGAAATGAGTGTCAGTTGGGACCAATGAGTCCCGATAAGGTGTGTATGTAACCTATAAGTTGTGTTTAGGACCAATGATGGTCCAATAAAGTGTGTTTAGGGGAAATGAGGGTCAGTTGGGACCAAATAGTCCCAATAAGGTGTGTTTAGGGGAAATAAGGGTCAGTTAGGACCAATGAGTCCCGATAAGGTGTGTATGTAACCAATAAGTTGTGTTTAGGACCAATGATGGCCCAATAAGGTGTTTTTAGGGGAAATGAGGGTCAGTTGGGACCAATGAGTCCCAATAAGGTGTGTATGTAACCACTAAGTTGTGTTGAGGACCAATGATGGCCCAGTAAGTTGTGTTTAGGGGAAATGAGGGTCAGTTGGGACAAATGAGTCCTAATACGGTGTGTATATAACCAATTAGTTGTGTTTAGGACCAATAATGGCCCAATAAGGTGTGTTTAGGGGAAATGAGGGTCACTTGGGACCAATGAGTCCCAATAAGGTGTGTTTAGGGGAAATGAGGGTCAGTTGGGACCAATGAGTCCCGATAAGGTGTGTATCTAACCAATAAATTGTGTTTAGGACCAATGATGGTCCAAAAAAGTGTGTTTAGGGGAAATGAGGGTCAGTTGGGACCAATGAGTCCCAATAAGGTGTGTTTAGGCGAAATGAGGGTCATTTAGGACCAATGAGTCCCGATAAGGTGTGTATGTAACCAATAAGTTGTGTTTAGGACCAATGATGGCCCAATAAACATGTTTAGAACCAATGATGACCCAATAAGGTGTGTTTAGAGGCAATGAGGGCCACTTGTGACCAATGAGTCCCGATAAGGTGTGTATGTAACCAATAAGCATGTTTATAACCAATGATGGCCCAATAAGGTGTGTTTATGGGCAATGAGGGCCAATTGGGACAAAT
Organism: Deinandra increscens subsp. villosa; assembly: GCA_039602395.1. Classification (NCBI taxonomy): domain Eukaryota; kingdom Viridiplantae; phylum Streptophyta; class Magnoliopsida; order Asterales; family Asteraceae; genus Deinandra; species Deinandra increscens. The sequence continues at coordinate 1,444 of JBCNJP010008067.1, forward strand.
GAGTCCCAATAAGGTGTGTTTAGGGGAAATGAGGGTCAGTTGGGACCAATGAGTCCCGATAAGGTGTGTATGTAACCAATAAGTTGTGTTTAGGACCAATGATAATAAGTTGTGTTTAGGACCAATGATGGCCTAATAAGGTGTGTTTAGGGGAAATGAGGGTCAGTTGGGACCAATGAGTCCCAATAAGGTGTGTATATAACCAATAAGTTCTGTTTAGGACCAATGATGGCCCAATAAGGTGTGTTTAGGAGAAATGAGGGTCAGTTGGGACCAATGAGTCCCCATAAGGTGTGTATGTAACCAATAAGTTACGTTTAGAACAAATGATTGCCTAATAATGTGTGTTTAGGAGAAATGAGTGTCAGTTGGGACCAATGAGTCCCGATAAGGTGTGTATGTAACCTATAAGTTGTGTTTAGGACCAATGATGGTCCAATAAAGTGTGTTTAGGGGAAATGAGGGTCAGTTGGGACCAAATAGTCCCAATAAGGTGTGTTTAGGGGAAATAAGGGTCAGTTAGGACCAATGAGTCCCGATAAGGTGTGTATGTAACCAATAAGTTGTGTTTAGGACCAATGATGGCCAAATAAGGTGTGTTTAGGGGAAATGAGGGTCAGTTGGGACCAATGAGTCCCAATAAGGTGTGTATGTAACCACTAAGTTGTGTTGAGGACCAATGATGGCCCAGTAAGTTGTGTTTAGGGGAAATGAGGGTCAGTTGGGACAAATGAGTCCTAATACGGTGTGTATATAACCAATTAGTTGTGTTTAGGACCAATAATGGCCCAATAAGGTGTGTTTAGGGGAAATGAGGGTCACTTGGGACCAATGAGTCCCAATAAGGTGTGTTTAGGGGAAATGAGGGTCAGTTGGGACCAATGAGTCCCGATAAGGTGTGTATCTAACCAATAAATTGTGTTTAGGACCAATGATGGTCCAAAAAAGTGTGTTTAGGGGAAATGAGGGTCAGTTGGGACCAATGAGTCCCAATAAGGTGTGTTTGGGTGAAATGAGGGTCATTTAGGACCAATGAGTCCCGATAAGGTGTGTATGTAACCAATAAGTTGTGTTTAGGACCAATGATGGCCCAATAAACATGTTTAGAACCAATGATGACCCAATAAGGTGTGTTTAGAGGCAATGAGGGCCACTTGTGACCAATGAGTCCCGATAAGGTGTGTATGTAACCAATAAGCATGTTTATAACCAATGATGGCCCATTAAACATGTTTAGAACCAATGATGACCCAATAAGGTGTGTTTAGAGGCAATGAGGGCCACTTGTGACCAATGAGTCCCGATAAGGTGTGTATGTAACCAATAAGCATGTTTATAACCAATGATGGCCCAATAAGGTGTGTTTATGGGCAATGAGGGCCAATTGGGACAAATGAGTCCAAATAAGGTGTGTTTAGGGGAAATGAGGGTCAGTTGGGACCAATGAGTCCCGATAAGGTGTGTATGTAACCAATAAGTTGTGTTTAGGACCAATGATAATAAGTTGTGTTTAGGACCAATGATGGCCTAATAAGGTGTGTTTAGGGGAAATGAGGGTCAGTTGGGACCAATGAGTCCCAATAAGGTGTGTATATAACCAATAAGTTCTGTTTAGGACCAATGATGGCCCAATAAGGTGTGTTTAGGAGAAATGAGGGTCAGTTGGGACCAATGAGTCCCCATAAGGTGTGTATGTAACCAATAAGTTACGTTTAGAACAAATGATTGCCTAATAATGTGTGTTTAGGAGAAATGAGTGTCAGTTGGGACCAATGAGTCCCGATAAGGTGTGTATGTAACCTATAAGTTGTGTTTAGGACCAATGATGGTCCAATAAAGTGTGTTTAGGGGAAATGAGGGTCAGTTGGGACCAAATAGTCCCAATAAGGTGTGTTTAGGGGAAATAAGGGTCAGTTAGGACCAATGAGTCCCGATAAGGTGTGTATGTAACCAATAAGTTGTGTTTAGGACCAATGATGGCCAAATAAGGTGTGTTTAGGGGAAATGAGGGTCAGTTGGGACCAATGAGTCCCAATAAGGTGTGTATGTAACCACTAAGTTGTGTTGAGGACCAATGATGGCCCAGTAAGTTGTGTTTAGGGGAAATGAGGGTCAGTTGGGACAAATGAGTCCTAATACGGTGTGTATATAACCAATTAGTTGTGTTTAGGACCAATAATGGCCCAATAAGGTGTGTTTAGGGGAAATGAGGGTCACTTGGGACCAATGAGTCCCAATAAGGTGTGTTTAGGGGAAATGAGGGTCAGTTGGGACCAATGAGTCCCGATAAGGTGTGTATCTAACCAATAAATTGTGTTTAGGACCAATGATGGTCCAAAAAAGTGTGTTTAGGGGAAATGAGGGTCAGTTGGGACCAATGAGTCCCAATAAGGTGTGTTTGGGTGAAATGAGGGTCATTTAGGACCAATGAGTCCCGATAAGGTGTGTATGTAACCAATAAGTTGTGTTTAGGACCAATGATGGCCCAATAAACATGTTTAGAACCAATGATGACCCAATAAGGTGTGTTTAGAGGCAATGAGGGCCACTTGTGACCAATGAGTCCCGATAAGGTGTGTATGTAACCAATAAGCATGTTTATAACCAATGATGGCCCAATAAGGTGTGTTTATGGGCAATGAGGGCCAATTGGGACAAATGAGTCCAAATAAGGTGTGTTTAGGAGAAATGAGGGTCAGTTGGGACCAATGAGTCCCGATAAGGTGTGTATGTAACCAATAAGTTGTGTTTAGGACCAATGATAATAAGTTGTGTTTAGGACCAATGATGGCCTAATAAGGTGTGTTTAGGGGAAATGAGGGTCAGTTGGGACCAATGAGTCCCAATAAGGTGTGTATATAACCAATAAGTTCTGTTTAGGACCAATGATGGCCCAATAAGGTGTGTTTAGGAGAAATGAGGGTCAGTTGGGACCAATGAGTCCCCATAAGGTGTGTATGTAACCAATAAGTTACGTTTAGAACAAATGATTGCCTAATAATGTGTGTTTAGGAGAAATGAGTGTCAGTTGGGACCAATGAGTCCCGATAAGGTGTGTATGTAACCTATAAGTTGTGTTTAGGACCAATGATGGTCCAATAAAGTGTGTTTAGGGGAAATGAGGGTCAGTTGGGACCAAATAGTCCCAATAAGGTGTGTTTAGGGGAAATAAGGGTCAGTTAGGACCAATGAGTCCCGATAAGGTGTGTATGTAACCAATAAGTTGTGTTTAGGACCAATGATGGCCAAATAAGGTGTGTTTAGGGGAAATGAGGGTCAGTTGGGACCAATGAGTCCCAATAAGGTGTGTATGTAACCACTAAGTTGTGTTGAGGACCAAAGATGGCCCAGTAAGTTGTGTTTAGGGGAAATGAGGGTCAGTTGGGACAAATGAGTCCTAATACGGTGTGTATATAACCAATTAGTTGTGTTTAGGACCAATAATGGCCCAATAAGGTGTGTTTAGGGGAAATGAGGGTCACTTGGGACCAATGAGTCCCAATAAGGTGTGTTTAGGGGAAATGAGGGTCAGTTGGGACCAATGAGTCCCGATAAGGTGTGTATCTAACCAATAAATTGTGTTTAGGACCAATGATGGTCCAAAAAAGTGTGTTTAGGGGAAATGAGGGTCAGTTGGGACCAATGAGTCCCAATAAGGTGTGTTTAGGCGAAATGAGGGTCATTTAGGACCAATGAGTCCCGATAAGGTGTGTATGTAACCAATAAGTTGTGTTTAGGACCAATGATGGCCCAATAAACATGTTTAGAACCAATGATGACCCAATAAGGTGTGTTTAGAGGCAATGAGGGCCACTTGTGACCAATGAGTCCCGATAAGGTGTGTATGTAACCAATAAGCATGTTTATAACCAATGATGGCCCAATAAGGTGTGTTTATGGGCAATGAGGGCCAATTGGGACAAATGAGTCCAAATAAGGTGTGTTTAGGGGAAATGAGGGTCAGTTGGGACCAATGAGTCCCGATAAGGTGTGTATGTAACCAATAAGTGTGTTTAGGACCAATGATAATAAGTTGTGTTTAGGACCAATGATGGCCTAATAAGGTGTGTTTAGGGGAAATGAGGGTCAGTTGGGACCAATGAGTCCCAATAAGGTGTGTATGTTACCAATAAGTTGTGTTTAGGACCAATGATGGCCTAATAAGGTGTGTTTAGGAGAAATGAGGGTCAGTTGGGACCAATGAGTCCCCATAAGGTGTGTATGTAACCAATAAGTTACGTTTAGAACAAATGATTGCCCAATAATGTGTGTTTAGGAGAAATGAGTGTCAGTTGGGACCAATGAGTCCCGATAAGGTGTGTATGTAACCAATAAGTTGTGTTTAGGACCAATGATGGTCCAATAAAGTGTGTTTAGGGTAAATTAGGGTCAGTTGGGACCAATTAGTCCTAATAAGGTGTGTTTAGGGGAAATGAGGGTCAGTTGGGACCAATGAGTCCCGATAAGGTGTGTATGTAACCTATAAGTTGTGTTTAGGACCAATGATGGTCCAATAAAGTGTGTTTAGGGGAAATGAGGGTCAGTTGGGACCAAATGAGTCCCAATAAGGTGTGTTTAGGGGAAATAAGGGTTCAGTTAGGACCAATGAGTCCCGATAAGGTGTGTATGTAACCAATAAGTTGTGTTTAGGACCAATGATGGCCAAATAAGGTGTGTTTAGGGGAAATGAGGGTCAGTTGGGACCAATGAGTCCCAATAAGGTGTGTATGTAACCACTAAGTTGTGTTGAGGACCAAAGATGGCCCAGTAAGTTGTGTTTAGGGGAAATGAGGGTCAGTTGGGACAAATGAGTCCTAATACGGTGTGTATATAACCAATTAGTTGTGTTTAGGACCAATAATGGCCCAATAAGGTGTGTTTAGGGGAAATGAGGGTCACTTGGGACCAATGAGTCCCAATAAGGTGTGTTTAGGGGAAATGAGGGTAAGTTGGGACCAATGAGTCCCGATAAGGTGTGTATTTAACCAATAAATTGTGTTTAGGACCAATGATGGTCCAAAAAAGTGTGTTTAGGGGAAATGAGGGTCAGTTGGGACCAATGAGTCCCAATAAGGTGTGTTTAGGCGAAATAAGGGTCATTTAGGACCAATGAGTCCCGATAAGGTGTGTATGTAACCAATAAGTTGTGTTTAGGACCAATGATGGCCCAATAAACATGTTTAGAACCAATGATGACCCAATAAGGTGTGTTTAGAGGCAATGAGGGCCACTTGTGACCAATGAGTCCCGATAAGGTGTGTATGTAACCAATAAGCATGTTTATAACCAATGATGGCCCAATAAGGTGTGTTTATGGGCAATGAGGGCCAATTGGGACAAATGAGTCCAAATAAGGTGTGTTTAGGGGAAATGAGGGTCAGTTGGGACCAATGAGTCCCGATAAGGTGTGTATGTAACCAATAAGTTGTGTTTAGGACCAATGATGGCCTAATAAGGTGTGTTTAGGGGAAATGAGGGTCAGTTGGGACCAATGAGTCCCAATAAGGTGTGTATGTTACCAATAAGTTGTGTTTAGGACCAATGATGGCCTAATAAGGTGTGTTTAGGAGAAATGAGGGTCAGTTGGGACCAATGAGTCCCCATAAGGTGGGTATGTAACCAATAAGTTACGTTTAGAACAAATGATTGCCCAATAATGTGTGTTTAGGAGAAATGAGTGTCAGTTGGGACCAATGAGTCCCGATAAGGTGTGTATGTAACCAATAAGTTTTGTTTAGGACCAATGATGGTCCAATAAAGTGTGTTTAGGGTAAATTAGGGTCAGTTGGGACCAATTAGTCCTAATAAGGTGTGTTTAGGGGAAATGAGGGTCAGTTGGGACCAATGAGTCCCGATAAGGTGTGTATGTAACCAATTAGTTGTGTTTAGGACCAATGATGGCCCAATAAGGTGTTTTTAGGGGAAATGAGGGTCAGTTGGGACCAATGAGTCCCAATAAGGTGTGTATATAACCAATAATTTGTGTTTAGGACCAATGATGGCCCAATAAGGTGTGTTTAGGAGAAATGAAGGTCAGTTGGGACCAATGAATCCCCATAAGGTGGGTATGTAACCAATAAGTTGCCTTTAGGACAAATGATGGCCCAATAAGGTGTGTATGCAACCAATAAACATGTTTAGGACCAATGCTGGCCCAAAAAGGTGTGTTTAGGGGAAATAAGGGTCAGTTAGGACCAATGAGTCCCGATAAGGTGTGTATCTAACCAATTAGTTGTGTTTAGGACCAATGATGGTCCAATATAGTGTGTTTAAGGGAAATGAGGACAATTGGGACCAATGATTCCCTATAAGGTGTGTTTAGGGGAAATGAGGGTCAGTTGGGACCAATGAGTCCCGATAAGGTGTGTATCTAACCAATAAATTGTGTTTAGGACCAATGATGGTCCAAAAAAGTGTGTTTAGGGGAAATGAGGGTCAGTTGGGACCAATGAGTCCCAATAAGGTGTGTTTAGGCGAAATGAGGGTCATTTAGGACCAATGAGTCCCGATAAGTTGTGTATGTAACCAATAAGTTGTGTTTAGGACCAATGATGGCCCAATAAGTATGTTTAGAACCAATGATGACCCAATAAGGTGTGTTTAGAGGCAATGAGGGCCACTTGTGACCAATGAGTCCCGATAAGGTGTGTATGTAACCAATAAGCATGTTTATAACCAATGATGGCCCAATAAGGTGTGTTTATGGGCAATGAGGGCCAATTGGGACCAATGAGTCCCAATAAGGTGTGTTTAGGGGAAATGAGGGTCAGTTGGGACCAATGAGTCCCGATAAGGTGTGTATGTAACCAATAAGTTGTGTTTAGGACCAATGATAATAAGTTGTGTTTAGGACCAATGATGGCCTAATAAGGTGTGTTTAGGGGAAATGAGGGCCAGTTGAGACCAATGAGTCCCAATAAGGTGTGTATGTAACCAATAAGTTCTGTTTAGGACCAATGATGGCCCAATAAGGTGTGTTTAGGAGAAATGAGGGTCAGTTGGGACCAATGAGTCCCCATAAGGTGTGTATGTAACCAATAAGTTACGTTTAGAACAAATGATTGCCTAATAATGTGTGTTTAGGAGAAATGAGTGTCAGTTGGGACCAATGAGTCCCGATAAGGTGTGTATGTAACCTATAAGTCGTGTTAAGGACCAATGATGGTCCAATAAAGTGTGTTTAGGAGAATGAGGGTCAGTTGGGACCAAATAGTCCCAATAAGGTGTGTTTAGGGGAAATAAGGGTCAGTTAGGACCAATGAGTCCCGATAAGGTGTGTATGTAACCTATAAGTTGTGTTTAGGACCAATGATGGTCCAATAAAGTGTGTTTAGGGGAAATGAGGGTCAGTTGGGACAAATGAGTCCTAATACGGTGTGTATATAACCAATTAGTTGTGTTTAGGACCAATAATGGCCCAATAAGGTGTGTTTAGGGGAAATGAGGGTCACTTGGGACCAATGAGTCCCAATAAGGTGTGTTTAGGGGAAATGAGGGTCAGTTGGGACCAATGAGTCCCGATAAGGTGTGTATCTAACCAATAAATTGTGTTTAGGACCAATGATGGTCCAAAAAAGTGTGTTTAGGGGAAATGAGGGTCAGTTGGGACCAATGAGTCCCAATAAGGTGTGTTTGGGTGAAATGAGGGTCATTTAGGACCAATGAGTCCCGATAAGGTGTGTATGTAACCAATAAGTTGTGTTTAGGACCAATGATGGCCCAATAAACATGTTTAGAACCAATGATGACCCAATAAGGTGTGTTTAGAGGCAATTAGGGCCACTTGTGACCAATGAGTCCCGATAAGGTGTGTATGTAACCAATAAGCATGTTTATAACCAATGATGGCCCAATAAGGTGTGTTTATGGGCAATGAGGGCCAATTGGGACAAATGAGTCCAAATAAGGTGTGTTTAGGGGAAATGAGGGTCAGTTGGGACCAATGAGTCCCGATAAGGTGTGTATGTAACCAATAAGTTGTGTTTAGGACCAATGATGGCCTAATAAGGTGTGTTTAGGGGAAATGAGGGTCAGTTGGGACCAATGAGTCCCAATAAGGTGTGTATGTTACCAATAAGTTGTGTTTAGGACCAATGATGGCCTAATAAGGTGTGTTTAGGAGAAATGAGGGTCAGTTGGGACCAATGAGTCCCCATAAGGTGGGTATGTAACCAATAAGTTACGTTTAGAACAAATGATTGCCCAATAATGTGTGTTTAGGAGAAATGAGTGTCAGTTGGGACCAATGAGTCCCGATAAGGTGTGTATGTAACCAATAAGTTTTGTTTAGGACCAATGATGGTCCAATAAAGTGTGTTTAGGGTAAATTAGGGTCAGTTGGGACCAATTAGTCCTAATAAGGTGTGTTTAGGGGAAATGAGGGTCAGTTGGGACCAATGAGTCCCGATAAGGTGTGTATGTAACCAATTAGTTGTGTTTAGGACCAATGATGGCCCAATAAGGTGTTTTTAGGGGAAATGAGGGTCAGTTGGGACCAATGAGTCCCAATAAGGTGTGTATATAACCAATAATTTGTGTTTAGGACCAATGATGGCCCAATAAGGTGTGTTTAGGAGAAATGAAGGTCAGTTGGGACCAATGAATCCCCATAAGGTGGGTATGTAACCAATAAGTTGCCTTTAGGACAAATGATGGCCCAATAAGGTGTGTATGCAACCAATAAACATGTTTAGGACCAATGCTGGCCCAAAAAGGTGTGTTTAGGGGAAATAAGGGTCAGTTAGGACCAATGAGTCCCGATAAGGTGTGTATCTAACCAATTAGTTGTGTTTAGGACCAATGATGGTCCAATATAGTGTGTTTAAGGGAAACGAGGACAATTGGGACCAATGATTCCCTATAAGGTGTGTTTAGGGGAAATGAGGGTCAGTTGGGACCAATGAGTCCCGATAAGGTGTGTATCTAACCAATAAATTGTGTTTAGGACCAATGATGGTCCAAAAAAGTGTGTTTAGGGGAAATGAGGGTCAGTTGGGACCAATGAGTCCCAATAAGGTGTGTTTAGGCGAAATGAGGGTCATTTAGGACCAATGAGTCCCGATAAGTTGTGTATGTAACCAATAAGTTGTGTTTAGGACCAATGATGGCCCAATAAGTATGTTTAGAACCAATGATGACCCAATAAGGTGTGTTTAGAGGCAATGAGGGCCACTTGTGACCAATGAGTCCCGATAAGGTGTGTATGTAACCAATAAGCATGTTTATAACCAATGATGGCCCAATAAGGTGTGTTTATGGGCAATGAGGGCCAATTGGGACCAATGAGTCCCAATAAGGTGTGTTTAGGGGAAATGAGGGTCAGTTGGGACCAATGAGTCACGATAAGGTGTGTATGTAACCAATAAGTTGTGTTTAGGACCAATGATAATAAGTTGTGTTTAGGACCAATGATGGCCTAATAAGGTGTGTTTAGGGGAAATGAGGGCCAGTTGGGACCAATGAGTCCCAATAAGGTGTGTATGTAACCAATAAGTTCTGTTTAGGACCAATGATGGCCCAATAAGGTGTGTTTAGGAGAAACGAGGGTCAGTTGGGACCAATGAGTCCCCATAAGGTGTGTATGTAACCAATAAGTTACGTTTAGAACAAATGATTGCCTAATAATGTGTGTTTAGGAGAAATGAGTGTCAGTTGGGACCAATGAGTCCCGATAAGGTGTGTATGTAACCTATAAGTCGTGTTAAGGACCAATGATGGTCCAATAAAGTGTGTTTAGGAGAATGAGGGTCAGTTGGGACCAAATAGTCCCAATAAGGTGTGTTTAGGGGAAATAAGGGTCAGTTAGGACCAATGAGTCCCGATAAGGTGTGTATGTAACCTATAAGTTGTGTTTAGGACCAATGATGGTCCAATAAAGTGTGTTTAGGGGAAATGAGGGTCAGTTGGGACCAAATAGTCCCAATAAGGTGTGTATGTAACCACTAAGTTGTGTTGAGGACCAATGATGGCCCAGTAAGTTGTGTTTAGGGGAAATGAGGGTCAGTTGGGACAAATGAGTCCTAATACGGTGTGTATATAACCAATTAGTTGTGTTTAGGACCAATAATGGCCCAATAAGGTGTGTTTAGGGGAAATGAGGGTCACTTGGGACCAATGAGTCCCAATAAGGTGTGTTTAGGGGAAATGAGGGTCAGTTGGGACCAATGAGTCCCGATAAGGTGTGTATCTAACCAATAAATTGTGTTTAGGACCAATGATGGTCCAAAAAAGTGTGTTTAGGGGAAATGAGGGTCAGTTGGGACCAATGAGTCCCAATAAGGTGTGTTTGGGTGAAATGAGGGTCATTTAGGACCAATGAGTCCCGATAAGGTGTGTATGTAACCAATAAGTTGTGTTTAGGACCAATGATGGCCCAATAAACATGTTTAGAACCAATGATGACCCAATAAGGTGTGTTTAGAGGCAATTAGGGCCACTTGTGACCAATGAGTCCCGATAAGGTGTGTATGTAACCAATAAGCATGTTTATAACCAATGATGGCCCAATAAGGTGTGTTTATGGGCAATGAGGGCCAATTGGGACAAATGAGTCCAAATAAGGTGTGTTTAGGGGAAATGAGGGTCAGTTGGGACCAATGAGTCCCGATAAGGTGTGTATGTAACCAATAAGTTGTGTTTAGGACCAATGATAATAAGTTGTGTTTAGGACCAATGATGGCCTAATAAGGTGTGTTTAGGGGAAACTACGGTCAGTTGGGACCAATGAGTCCCAATAAGGTGTGTATATAACCAATAAGTTCTGTTTAGGACCAATGATGGCCCAATAAGGTGTGTTTAGGAGAAATGAGGGTCAGTTGGGACCAATGAGTCCCCATAAGGTGTGTATGTAACCAATAAGTTACGTTTAGAACAAATGATTGCCTAATAATGTGTGTTTAGGAGAAATGAGTGTCATTTGGGACCAATGAGTCCCGATAAGGTGTGTATGTAACCTATAAGTTGTGTTTAGGACCAATGATGGTCCAATAAAGTGTGTTTAGGGGAAATGAGGGTCAGTTGGGACCAAATAGTCCCAATAAGGTGTGTTTAGGGGAAATAAGGGTCAGTTAGGACCAATGAGTCCCGATAAGGTGTGTATGTAACCAATAAGTTGTGTTTAGGACCAATGATGGCCAAATAAGGTGTGTTTAGGGGAAATGAGGGTCAGTTGGGACCAATGAGTCCCAATAAGGTGTGTATGTAACCACTAAGTTGTGTTGAGGACCAAAGATGGCCCAGTAAGTTGTGTTTAGGGGAAATGAGGGTCAGCTGGGACAAATGAGTCCTAATACGGTGTGTATATAACCAATTAGTTGTGTTTAGGACCAATAATGGCCCAATAAGGTGTGTTTAGGGGAAATGAGGGTCACTTGGGACCAATGAGTCCCAATAAGGTGTGTTTAGGCGAAATGAGGGTAAGTTGGGACCAATGAGTCCCGATAAGGTGTGTATCTAACCAATAAATTGTGTTTAGGACCAATGATGGTCCAAAAAAGTGTGTTTAGGGGAAATGAGGGTCAGTTGGGACCAATGAGTCCCAATAAGGTGTGTTTAGGCGAAATAAGGGTCATTTAGGACCAATGAGTCCCGATAAGGTGTGTATGTAACCAATAAGTTGTGTTTAGGACCAATGATGGCCCAATAAACATGTTTAGAACCAATGATGACCCAATAAGGTGTGTTTAGAGGCAATGAGGGCCACTTGTGACCAATGAGTCCCGATAAGGTGTGTATGTAACCAATAAGCATGTTTATAACCAATGATGGCCCAATAAGGTGTGTTTATGGGCAATGAGGGCCAATTGGGACAAATGAGTCCAAATAAGGTGTGTTTAGGGGAAATGAGGGTCAGTTGGGACCAATGAGTCCCGATAAGGTGTGTATGTAACCAATAAGTTGTGTTTAGGACCAATGATGGCCTAATAAGGTGTGTTTAGGGGAAATGAGGGTCAGTTGGGACCAATGAGTCCCAATAAGGTGTGTATGTTACCAATAAGTTGTGTTTAGGACCAATGATGGCCTAATAAGGTGTGTTTAGGAGAAATGAGGGTCAGTTGGGACCAATGAGTCCCCATAAGGTGTGTATGTAACCAATAAGTTACGTTTAGAACAAATGATTGCCCAATAATGTGTGTTTAGGAGAAATGAGTGTCAGTTGGGACCAATGAGTCCCGATAAGGTGTGTATGTAACCAATAAGTATTGTTTAGGACCAATGATGGTCCAATAAAGTGTGTTTAGGGTAAATTAGGGTCAGTTGGGACCAATTAGTCCTAATAAGGTGTGTTTAGGGGAAATGAGGGTCAGTTGGGACCAATGAGTCCCGATAAGGTGTGTATGTAACCAATTAGTTGTGTTTAGGACCAATGATGGCCCAATAAGGTGTTTTTAGGGGAAATGAGGGTCAGTTGGGACCAATGAGTCCCAATAAGGTGTGTTTAGGAGAAATGAAGGTCAGTTGGGACCAATGAATCCCCATAAGGTGTGTATGTAACCAATAAGTTGCCTTTAGGACAAATGATGGCCCAATAAGGTGTGTATGCAACCAATAAACATGTTTAGGACCAATGCTGGCCCAAAAAGGTGTGTTTAGGGGAAATAAGCGTCAGTTAGGATCAATGAGTCCCGATAAGGTGTGTATCTAACCAATTAGTTGTGTTTAGGACCAATGATGGTCCAATATAGTGTGTTTAAGGGAAATGAGGACAGTTGGTACCAATGATTCCCTATAAGGTGTGTTTAGGGGAAATGAGGGTCAGTTGGGACCAATGAGTCCCGATAAGGTGTGTATCTAACCAATAAATTGTGTTTAGGACCAATGATGGTCCAAAAAAGTGTGTTTAGGGGAAATGAGGGTCAGTTGGGACCAATGAGTCCCAATAAGGTGTGTTTAGGCGAAATGAGGGTCATTTAGGACCAATGAGTCCCGATAAGTTGTGTATGTAACCAATAAGTTGTGTTTAGGACCAATGATGGCCCAATAAGTATGTTTAGAACCAATGATGACCCAATAAGGTGTGTTTAGAGGCAATGAGGGCCACTTGTGACCAATGAGTCCCGATAAGGTGTGTATGTAACCAATAAGCATGTTTATAACCAATGATGGCCCAATAAGGTGTGTTTATGGGAAATGAGGGCCAATTGGGACCAATGAGTCCCAATAAGGTGTGTTTAGGGGAAATGAGGGTCAGTTAGGACCAATGAGTCCCGATAAGGTGTGTATGTAACCAATAAGTTGTGTTTAGGACCAATGATAATAAGTTGTGTTTAGGACCAATGATGGCCTAATAAGGTGTGTTTAGGGGAAATGAGGGCCAGTTGGGACCAATGAGTCCCAATAAGGTGTGTATGTAACCAATAAGTTCTGTTTAGGACCAATGATGGCCCAATAAGGTGTGTTTAGGAGAAATGAGGGTCAGTTGGGACCAATGAGTCCCCATAAGGTGTGTATGTAACCAATAAGTTACGTTTAGAACAAATGATTGCCTAATAATGTGTGTTTAGGAGAAATGAGTGTCAGTTGGGACCAATGAGTCCCGATAAGGTGTGTATGTAACCTATAAGTTGTGTTAAGGACCAATGATGGTCCAATAAAGTGTGTTTAGGGGAAATGAGGGTCAGTTGGGACCAAATAGTCCCAATAAGGTGTGTTTAGGGGAAATAAGGGTCAGTTAGGACCAATGAGTCCCGATAAGGTGTGTATGTAACCTATAAGTTGTGTTTAGGACCAATGATGGTCCAATAAAGTGTGTTTAGGGGAAATGAGGGTCAGTTGGGACCAAATAGTCCCAATAAGGTGTGTTTAGGGGAAATAAGGGTCAGTTAGACCAATGAGTCCCGATAAGGTGTGTATGTAACCAATAAGTTGTGTTTAGGACCAATGATGGCCAAATAAGGTGTGTTTAGGGGAAATGAGGGTCAGTTGGGACCAATGAGTCCCAATAAGGTGTGTATGTAACCACTAAGTTGTGTTGAGGACCAAAGATGGCCCAGTAAGTTGTGTTTAGGGGAAATGAGGGTCAGTTGGGACAAATGAGTCCCAATACGGTGTGTGTATATAACCAATTAGTTGTGTTTAGGACCAATAATGGCCCAATAAGGTGTGTTTAGTGGAAATGAGGGCCACTTGGGACCAATGAGTCCCAATAAGGTGTTTTTAGGGGAAATGAGGGTAAGTTGTGACCAATGAGTCCCGATAAGGTGTGTATATAACCAATAAATTGTGTTTAGGACCAATGATGGTCCAAAAAAGTGTGTTTAGGGGAAATGAGGGTCAGTTGGGACCAATGAGTCCCAATAAGGTGTGTTTAGGCGAAATAAGGGTCATTTAGGACCAATGAGTCCCGATAAGGTGTGTATGTAACCAATAAGTTGTGTTTAGGACCAATGATGGCCCAATAAACATGTTTAGAACCAATGATGACCCAATAAGGTGTGTTTAGAGGCAATGAGGGCCACTTGTGACCAATGAGTCCCGATAAGGTGTGTATGTAACCAATAAGCATGTTTATAACCAATGATGGCCCAATAAGGTGTGTTTATGGACAATGAGGGCCAATTGGGACAAATGAGTCCAAATAAGGTGTGTTTAGGGGAAATGAGGGTCAGTTGGGACCAATGAGTCCCGATAAGGTGTGTATGTAACCAATAAGTTGTGTTTAGGACCAATGATGGCCTAATAAGGTGTGTTTAGGGGAAATGAGGGTCAGTTGGGACCAATGAGTCCCAATAAGGTGTGTATGTTACCAATAAGTTGTGTTTAGGACCAATGATGGCCTAATAAGGTGTGTTTAGGAGAAATGAGGGTCAGTTGGGACCAATGAGTCCCCATAAGGTGTGTATGTAACCAATAAGTTACGTTTAGAACAAATGATTGCCCAATAATGTGTGTTTAGGAGAAATGAGTGTCAGTTGGGACCAATGAGTCCCGATAAGGTGTGTATGTAACCAATAAGTTTTGTTTAGGACCAATGATGGTCCAATAAAGTGTGTTTAGGGTAAATTAGGGTCAGTTGGGACCAATTAGTCCTAATAATGTGTGTTTAGGGGAAATGAGGGTCAGTTGGGACCAATGAGTCCCGATAAGGTGTGTATGTAACCAATTAGTTGTGTTTAGGACCAATGATGGCCCAATAAGGTGTTTTTAGGGGAAATGAGGGTCAGTTGGGACCAATGAGTCCCAATAAGGTGTGTTTAGGAGAAATGAAGGTCAGTTGGGACCAATGAATCCCCATAAGGTGTGTATGTAACCAATAAGTTGCCTTTAGGACAAATGATGGCCCAATAAGGTGTGTATGCAACCAATAAACATGTTTAGGACCAATGCTGGCCCAAAAAGGTGTGTTTAGGGGAAATAAGGGTCAGTTAGGACCAATGAGTCCCGATAAGGTGTGTATCTAACCAATTAGTTGTGTTTAGGACCAATGATGGTCCAATATAGTGTGTTTAAGGGAAATGAGGACAGTTGGGACCAATGATTCCCTATAAGGTGTGTTTAGGGGAAATGAGGGTCAGTTGGGACCAATGAGTCCCGATAAGGTGTGTATCTAACCAATAAATTGTGTTTAGGACCAATGATGGTCCAAAAAAGTGTGTTTAGGGGAAATGAGGGTCAGTTGGGACCAATGAGTCCCAATAAGGTGTGTTTAGGCGAAATGAGGGTCATTTAGGACCAATGAGTCCCGATAAGTTGTGTATGTAACCAATAAGTTGTGTTTAGGACCAATGATGGCCCAATAAGTATGTTTAGAACCAATGATGACCCAATAAGGTGTGTTTAGAGGCAATGAGGGCCACTTGTGACCAATGAGTCCCGATAAGGTGTGTATGTAACCAATAAGCATGTTTATAACCAATGATGGCCCAATAAGGTGTGTTTATGGGAAATGAGGGCCAATTGGGACCAATGAGTCCCAATAAGGTGTGTTTAGGGGAAATGAGGGTCAGTTGGGACCAATGAGTCCCGATAAGGTGTGTATGTAACCAATAAGTTGTGTTTAGGACCAATGATAATAAGTTGTGTTTAGGACCAATGATGGCCTAATAAGGTGTGTTTAGGGGAAATGAGGGCCAGTTGGGACCAGTGAGTCCCAATAAGGTGTGTATGTAACCAATAAGTTCTGTTTAGGACCAATGATGGCCCAATAAGGTGTGTTTAGGAGAAATGAGGGTCAGTTGGGACCAATGAGTCCCCATAAGGTGTGTATGTAACCAATAAGTTACGTTTAGAACAAATGATTGCCTAATAATGTGTGTTTAGGAGAAATGAGTGTCAGTTGGGACCAATGAGTCCCGATAAGGTGTGTATGTAACCTATAAGTTGTGTTAAGGACCAATGATGGTCCAATAAAGTGTGTTTAGGGGAAATGAGGGTCAGTTGGGACCAAATAGTCCCAATAAGGTGTGTTTAGGGGAAATAAGGGTCAGTTAGGACCAATGAGTCCCGATAAGGTGTGTATGTAACCTATAAGTTGTGTTTAGGACCAATGATGGTCCAATAAAGTGTGTTTAGGGGAAATGAGGGTCAGTTGGGACCAAATAGTCCCAATAAGGTGTGTTTAGGGGAAATAAGGGTCAGTTAGACCAATGAGTCCCGATAAGGTGTGTATGTAACCAATAAGTTGTGTTTAGGACCAATGATGGCCAAATAAGGTGTGTTTAGGGGAAATGAGGGTCAGTTGGGACCAATGAGTCCCAATAAGGTGTGTATGTAACCACTAAGTTGTGTTGAGGACCAAAGATGGCCCAGTAAGTTGTGTTTAGGGGAAATGAGGGTCAGTTGGGACAAATGAGTCCCAATACGGTGTGTGTATATAACCAATTAGTTGTGTTTAGGACCAATAATGGCCCAATAAGGTGTGTTTAGTGGAAATGAGGGCCACTTGGGACCAATGAGTCCCAATAAGGTGTTTTTAGGGGAAATGAGGGTAAGTTGGGACCAATGAGTCCCGATAAGGTGTGTATATAACCAATAAATTGTGTTTAGGACCAATGATGGTCCAAAAAAGTGTGTTTAGGGGAAATGAGGGTCAGTTGGGACCAATGAGTCCCAATAAGGTGTGTTTAGGCGAAATAAGGGTCATTTAGGACCAATGAGTCCCGATAAGGTGTGTATGTAACCAATAAGTTGTGTTTAGGACCAATGATGGCCCAATAAACATGTTTAGAACCAATGATGACCCAATAAGGTGTGTTTAGAGGCAATGAGGGCCACTTGTGACCAATGAGTCCCGATAAGGTGTGTATGTAACCAATAAGCATGTTTATAACCAATGATGGCCCAATAAGGTGTGTTTATGGACAATGAGGGCCAATTGGGACAAATGAGTCCAAATAAGGTGTGTTTAGGGGAAATGAGGGTCAGTTGGGACCAATGAGTCCCGATAAGGTGTGTATGTAACCAATAAGTTGTGTTTAGGACCAATGATGGCCTAATAAGGTGTGTTTAGGGGAAATGAGGGTCAGTTGGGACCAATGAGTCCCAATAAGGTGTGTATGTTACCAATAAGTTGTGTTTAGGACCAATGATGGCCTAATAAGGTGTGTTTAGGAGAAATGAGGGTCAGTTGGGACCAATGAGTCCCCATAAGGTGTGTATGTAACCAATAAGTTACGTTTAGAACAAATGATTGCCCAATAATGTGTGTTTAGGAGAAATGAGTGTCAGTTGGGACCAATGAGTCCCGATAAGGTGTGTATGTAACCAATAAGTTTTGTTTAGGACCAATGATGGTCCAATAAAGTGTGTTTAGGGTAAATTAGGGTCAGTTGGGACCAATTAGTCCTAATAAGGTGTGTTTAGGGGAAATGAGGGTCAGTTGGGACCAATGAGTCCCGATAAGGTGTGTATGTAACCAATTAGTTGTGTTTAGGACCAATGATGGCCCAATAAGGTGTTTTTAGGGGAAATGAGGGTCAGTTGGGACCAATGAGTCCCAATAAGGTGTGTTTAGGAGAAATGAAGGTCAGTTGGGACCAATGAATCCCCATAAGGTGTGTATGTAACCAATAAGTTGCCTTTAGGACAAATGATGGCCCAATAAGGTGTGTATGCAACCAATAAACATGTTTAGGACCAATGCTGGCCCAAAAAGGTGTGTTTAGGGGAAATAAGGGTCAGTTAGGACCAATGAGTCCCGATAAGGTGTGTATCTAACCAATTAGTTGTGTTTAGGACCAATGATGGTCCAATATAGTGTGTTTAAGGGAAATGAGGACAGTTGGGACCAATGATTCCCTATAAGGTGTGTTTAGGGGAAATGAGGGTCAGTTGGGACCAATGAGTCCCGATAAGGTGTGTATCTAACCAATAAATTGTGTTTAGGACCAATGATGGTCCAAAAAAGTGTGTTTAGGGGAAATGAGGGTCAGTTGGGACCAATGAGTCCCAATAAGGTGTGTTTAGGCGAAATGAGGGTCATTTAGGACCAATGAGTCCCGATAAGTTGTGTATGTAACCAATAAGTTGTGTTTAGGACCAATGATGGCCCAATAAGTATGTTTAGAACCAATGATGACCCAATAAGGTGTGTTTAGAGGCAATGAGGGCCACTTGTGACCAATGAGTCCCGATAAGGTGTGTATGTAACCAATAAGCATGTTTATAACCAATGATGGCCCAATAAGGTGTGTTTATGGGAAATGAGGGCCAATTGGGACCAATGAGTCCCAATAAGGTGTGTTTAGGGGAAATGAGGGTCAGTTGGGACCAATGAGTCCCGATAAGGTGTGTATGTAACCAATAAGTTGTGTTTAGGACCAATGATAATAAGTTGTGTTTAGGACCAATGATGGCCTAATAAGGTGTGTTTAGGGGAAATGAGGGCCAGTTGGGACCAGTGAGTCCCAATAAGGTGTGTATGTAACCAATAAGTTCTGTTTAGGACCAATGATGGCCCAATAAGGTGTGTTTAGGAGAAATGAGGGTCAGTTGGGACCAATGAGTCCCCATAAGGTGTGTATGTAACCAATAAGTTACGTTTAGAACAAATGATTGCCTAATAATGTGTGTTTAGGAGAAATGAGTGTCAGTTGGGACCAATGAGTCCCGATAAGGTGTGTATGTAACCTATAAGTTGTGTTAAGGACCAATGATGGTCCAATAAAGTGTGTTTAGGGGAAATGAGGGTCAGTTGGGACCAAATAGTCCCAATAAGGTGTGTTTAGGGGAAATAAGGGTCAGTTAGGACCAATGAGTCCCGATAAGGTGTGTATGTAACCTATAAGTTGTGTTTAGGACCAATGATGGTCCAATAAAGTGTGTTTAGGGGAAATGAGGGTCAGTTGGGACCAAATAGTCCCAATAAGGTGTGTTTAGGGGAAATAAGGGTCAGTTAGACCAATGAGTCCCGATAAGGTGTGTATGTAACCAATAAGTTGTGTTTAGGACCAATGATGGCCAAATAAGGTGTGTTTAAGGGAAATGAGGGTCAGTTGGGACCAATGAGTCCCAATAAGGTGTGTATGTAACCACTAAGTTGTGTTGAGGACCAAAGATGGCCCAGTAAGTTGTGTTTAGGGGAAATGAGGGTCAGTTGGGACAAATGAGTCCCAATACGGTGTGTATATAACCAATTAGTTGTGTTTAGGACCAATAATGGCCCAATAAGGTGTGTTTAGTGGAAATGAGGGTCACTTGGGACCAATGAGTCCCAATAAGGTGTTTTTAGGGGAAATGAGGGTAAGTTGGGACCAATGAGTCCCGATAAGGTGTGTATCTAACCAATAAATTGTGTTTAGGACCAATGATGGTCCAAAAAAGTGTGTTTAGGGGAAATGAGGGTCAGTTGGGACCAATGAGTCCCAATAAGGTGTGTTTAGGCGAAATAAGGGTCATTTAGGACCAATGAGTCCCGATAAGGTGTGTATGTAACCAATAAGTTGTGTTTAGGACCAATGATGGCCCAATAAACATGTTTAGAACCAATGATGACCCAATAAGGTGTCTTTAGAGGCAATGAGGGCCACTTGTGACCAATGAGTCCCGATAAGGTGTGTATGTAACCAATAAGCATGTTTATAACCAATGATGGCCCAATAAGGTGTGTTTATTGGCAATGAGGGCCAATTGGGACAAATGAGTCCAAATAAGGTGTGTTTAGGGGAAATGAGGGTCAGTTGGGACCAATGAGTCCCGATAAGGTGTGTATGTAACCAATAAGTTGTGTTTAGGACCAATGATGGCCTAATAAGGTGTGTTTAGGGGAAATGAGGGTCAGTTGGGACCAATGAGTCCCAATAAGGTGTGTATGTTACCAATAAGTTGTGTTTAGGACCAATGATGGCCTAATAAGGTGTGTTTAGGAGAAATGAGGGTCAGTTGGGACCAATGAGTCCCCATAAGGTGTGTATGTAACCAATAAGTTACGTTTAGAACAAATGATTGCCCAATAATGTGTGTTTAGGAGAAATGAGTGTCAGTTGGGACCAATGAGTCCCGATAAGGTGTGTATGTAACCAATAAGTTTTGTTTAGGACCAATGATGGTCCAATAAAGTGTGTTTATGGTAAATTAGGGTCAGTTGGGACCAATTAGTCCTAATAAGGTGTGTTTAGGGGAAATGAGGGTCAGTTGGGACCAATGAGTCCCGATAAGGTGTGTATGTAACCAATTAGTTGTGTTTAGGACCAATGATGGCCCAATAAGGTGTTTTTAGGGGAAATGAGGGTCAGTTGGGACCAATGAGTCCCAATAAGGTGTGTATATAACCAATAATTTGTGTTTAGGACCAATGATGGCCCAATAAGGTGTGTTTAGGAGAAATGAAGGTCAGTTGGGACCAATGAATCCCCATAAGGTGTGTATGTAACCAATAAGTTGCCTTTAGGACAAATGATGGCCCAATAAGGTGTGTATGCAACCAATAAACATGTTTAGGACCAATGCTGGCCCAAAAAGGTGTGTTTAGGGGAAATAAGGATCAGTTAGGACCAATGAGTCCCGATAAGGTGTGTATCTGACCAATTAGTTGTGTTTAGGACCAATGATGGTCCAATAAAGTGTGTTTAAGGGAAATGAGGACAGTCGGGACCAATGATTCCCTATAAGGTGTGTTTAGGGGAAATGAGGGTCAGTTGGGACCAATGAGTCCCGATAAGGTGTGTATCTAACCAATAAATTGTGTTTAGGACCAATGATGGTCCAAAAAAGTGTGTTTAGGGGAAATGAGGGTCAGTTGGGACCAATGAGTCCCAATAAGGTGTGTTTAGGCGAAACGAGGGTCATTTAGGACCAATGAGTCCCGATAAGGTGTGTATGTAACCGATAAGTTGTGTTTAGGACCAATGATGGCCCAATAAGTATGTTTAGAACCAATGATGACCCAATAAGGTGTGTTTAGAGGCAATGAGGGCCACTTGTGACCAATGAGTCCCGATAAGGTGTGTATGTAACCAATAAGCATGTTTATAACCAATGATGGCCCAATAAGGTGTGTTTATGGGCAATGAGGGCCAATTGGGACCAATGAGTCCCAATAAGGTGTGTTTAGGGGAAATGAGGGTCAGTTGTGACCAATGAGTCCCGATAAGGTGTGTATGTAACCAATAAGTTGTGTTTAGGACCAATGATAATAAGTTGTGTTTAGGACTAATGATGGCCTAATAAGGTGTGTTTAGGGGAAATGAGGGTCAGTTGCGACCAATGAGTCCCAATAAGGTGTGTATGTAACCAATAAGTTCTGTTTAGGACCAATGATGGCCCAATAAGGTGTGTTTAGGAGAAATGAGTGTCAGTTGGGACCAATGAGTCCCCATAAGGTGTGTATGTAACCTATAAGTTGTGTTTAGGACCAATGATGGTCCAATAAAGTGTGTTTAGGGGAAATGAGGGTCAGTTGGGACCAAATAGTCCCAATAAGGTGTGTTTAGGGGAAATAAGGGTCAGTTAGGACCAATGAGTCCCGATAAGGTGTGTATGTAACCAATAAGTTGTGTTTAGGACCAATGATGGCCCAATAAGGTGTGTTTAGGGGAAATGAGGGTCAGTTGGGACCAATGAGTCCCAATAATGTGTGTATGTAACCACTAGGTTGTGTTGAGGACCAATGATGGCCCAGTAAGTTGTGTTTAGGGTAAATGAGGGTCAGTTGGGACAAATGAGTCCTAATACGGTGTGTATATAACAAATAAGTTGTGTTTAGGACAAATAATGGCCCAATAAGGTGTGTTTAGGGGAAATGAGGGTCACTTGGGACCAATGAGTCCCAATAAGGTGTGTATGTAACCAATAACTTGTGTTTAGGACCAATGATGGCCCAATAAGGTGTGTTTAGGGGAAATGAGGGTCAGTTTGGGACCAATGAGTCCCCGTAAGGTGTGTATGTAACCAATAAGTTACGTTTAGGACAAGTGATGGCCCAATAAGGTGTGTTTAGGGGAAATGAGGGTCAGTTGCGACAAATGAGTCCCAATATGGTGTGTATATAACAAATAAGTTGTGTTTAGGACCAATGATGGCCCAATAAGGTGTGTTTAGGGGAAATAAGGGTCACATGGGACCAATAAGTCCCAATAAGGTGTGTATCTAACCAATAAGTTGTGTTGAGGACCAATGATGGCCCAATAAGTTGTGTTTAGGGGAAATGAGGGTCAGTTGGGACAAATGAGTCCCAATACGGTGTGTATATAACCAATTAGTTGTGTTTAGGACCAATAATGGCCCAATAAGGTGTGTTTAGTGGAAATGAGGGTCACTTGGGACCAATGAGTCCCAATAAGGTGTTTTTAGGGGAAATGAGGGTAAGTTGGGACCAATGAGTCCCGATAAGGTGTGTATCTAACCAATAAATTGTGTTTAGGACCAATGATGGTCCAAAAAAGTGTGTTTAGGGGAAATGAGGGTCAGTTGGGACCAATGAGTCCCAATAAGGTGTGTTTAGGCGAAATAAGGGTCATTTAGGACCAATGAGTCCCGATAAGGTGTGTATGTAACCAATAAGTTGTGTTTAGGACCAATGATGGCCCAATAAACATGTTTAGAACCAATGATGACCCAATAAGGTGTCTTTAGAGGCAATGAGGGCCACTTGTGACCAATGAGTCCCGATAAGGTGTGTATGTAACCAATAAGCATGTTTATAACCAATGATGGCCCAATAAGGTGTGTTTATTGGCAATGAGGGCCAATTGGGACAAATGAGTCCAAATAAGGTGTGTTTAGGGGAAATGAGGGTCAGTTGGGACCAATGAGTCCCGATAAGGTGTGTATGTAACCAATAAGTTGTGTTTAGGACCAATGATGGCCTAATAAGGTGTGTTTAGGGGAAATGAGGGTCAGTTGGGACCAATGAGTCCCAATAAGGTGTGTATGTTACCAATAAGTTGTGTTTAGGACCAATGATGGCCTAATAAGGTGTGTTTAGGAGAAATGAGGGTCAGTTGGGACCAATGAGTCCCCATAAGGTGTGTATGTAACCAATAAGTTACGTTTAGAACAAATGATTGCCCAATAATGTGTGTTTAGGAGAAATGAGTGTCAGTTGGGACCAATGAGTCCCGATAAGGTGTGTATGTAACCAATAAGTTTTGTTTAGGACCAATGATGGTCCAATAAAGTGTGTTTATGGTAAATTAGGGTCAGTTGGGACCAATTAGTCCTAATAAGGTGTGTTTAGGGGAAATGAGGGTCAGTTGGGACCAATGAGTCCCGATAAGGTGTGTATGTAACCAATTAGTTGTGTTTAGGACCAATGATGGCCCAATAAGGTGTTTTTAGGGGAAATGAGGGTCAGTTGGGACCAATGAGTCCCAATAAGGTGTGTATATAACCAATAATTTGTGTTTAGGACCAATGATGGCCCAATAAGGTGTGTTTAGGAGAAATGAAGGTCAGTTGGGACCAATGAATCCCCATAAGGTGTGTATGTAACCAATAAGTTGCCTTTAGGACAAATGATGGCCCAATAAGGTGTGTATGCAACCAATAAACATGTTTAGGACCAATGCTGGCCCAAAAAGGTGTGTTTAGGGGAAATAAGGATCAGTTAGGACCAATGAGTCCCGATAAGGTGTGTATCTGACCAATTAGTTGTGTTTAGGACCAATGATGGTCCAATAAAGTGTGTTTAAGGGAAATGAGGACAGTCGGGACCAATGATTCCCTATAAGGTGTGTTTAGGGGAAATGAGGGTCAGTTGGGACCAATGAGTCCCGATAAGGTGTGTATCTAACCAATAAATTGTGTTTAGGACCAATGATGGTCCAAAAAAGTGTGTTTAGGGGAAATGAGGGTCAGTTGGGACCAATGAGTCCCAATAAGGTGTGTTTAGGCGAAACGAGGGTCATTTAGGACCAATGAGTCCCGATAAGGTGTGTATGTAACCGATAAGTTGTGTTTAGGACCAATGATGGCCCAATAAGTATGTTTAGAACCAATGATGACCCAATAAGGTGTGTTTAGAGGCAATGAGGGCCACTTGTGACCAATGAGTCCCGATAAGGTGTGTATGTAACCAATAAGCATGTTTATAACCAATGATGGCCCAATAAGGTGTGTTTATGGGCAATGAGGGCCAATTGGGACCAATGAGTCCCAATAAGGTGTGTTTAGGGGAAATGAGGGTCAGTTGTGACCAATGAGTCCCGATAAGGTGTGTATGTAACCAATAAGTTGTGTTTAGGACCAATGATAATAAGTTGTGTTTAGGACTAATGATGGCCTAATAAGGTGTGTTTAGGGGAAATGAGGGTCAGTTGCGACCAATGAGTCCCAATAAGGTGTGTATGTAACCAATAAGTTCTGTTTAGGACCAATGATGGCCCAATAAGGTGTGTTTAGGAGAAATGAGTGTCAGTTGGGACCAATGAGTCCCCATAAGGTGTGTATGTAACCTATAAGTTGTGTTTAGGACCAATGATGGTCCAATAAAGTGTGTTTAGGGGAAATGAGGGTCAGTTGGGACCAAATAGTCCCAATAAGGTGTGTTTAGGGGAAATAAGGGTCAGTTAGGACCAATGAGTCCCGATAAGGTGTGTATGTAACCAATAAGTTGTGTTTAGGACCAATGATGGCCCAATAAGGTGTGTTTAGGGGAAATGAGGGTCAGTTGGGACCAATGAGTCCCAATAATGTGTGTATGTAACCACTAGGTTGTGTTGAGGACCAATGATGGCCCAGTAAGTTGTGTTTAGGGTAAATGAGGGTCAGTTGGGACAAATGAGTCCTAATACGGTGTGTATATAACAAATAAGTTGTGTTTAGGACAAATAATGGCCCAATAAGGTGTGTTTAGGGGAAATGAGGGTCACTTGGGACCAATGAGTCCCAATAAGGTGTGTATGTAACCAATAACTTGTGTTTAGGACCAATGATGGCCCAATAAGGTGTGTTTAGGGGAAATGAGGGTCAGTTTGGGACCAATGAGTCCCCGTAAGGTGTGTATGTAACCAATAAGTTACGTTTAGGACAAGTGATGGCCCAATAAGGTGTGTTTAGGGGAAATGAGGGTCAGTTGCGACAAATGAGTCCCAATATGGTGTGTATATAACAAATAAGTTGTGTTTAGGACCAATGATGGCCCAATAAGGTGTGTTTAGGGGAAATAAGGGTCACATGGGACCAATAAGTCCCAATAAGGTGTGTATCTAACCAATAAGTTGTGTTGAGGACCAATGATGGCCCAATAAGGTGTGTTTAGGGGAAATGGGGGTCAGTTGGGACCAATGAGTCCCAATAAGGTGTGTATATTACCAATAAGTTGTGTTTAGGACCAATGATGGCCCAGTAAGGTGTTTTAGGACCAATGATGGCCCAATAAGGTGTCTTTAGGGGAAATGAGGGTCAGTTAGGACCAATGTGTCCCGATAAGGTGTGTATGTAACCAATAAGCATGTTTAGGACCAATGATGGCCCAATAAGGTGTGTTTAGGGGCAATGAGGGTCAGTTTGGACCAATGAGTCCCAATAAGGTGTGTATATAACCAATAAGCATGTTTAGGACCAATGAAGGTCCAATAAAGTGTGTTTAGGGGAAATGCGGGACAATTGGGACCAATGACTCCCGCTAAGGTGTGTATGTAACCAATAAACATATTTAGGACAAATGATAGCCCAATAACGTGTGTTTAGGGAAAATGAGGTTCAGTTGGGACCAATGAGTCCCGATAAGGTGTGTATGTAACCAATAAGTTGTGTTTACGACCAATGATGGTCCAATAAAGTGTGTTTAGGGTAAATTAGGGTCAGTTGGGACCAATTAGTCCCAATAAGGTGTGTTTAGGAGAAATGAGGGTCAGTTGGGACCAATGAGTCCCGATAAGGTGTGTATGTAACCAATTAGTTGTGTTTAGGACAAATGATGGCCCAAAAAGGTGTTTTTAGGGGAAATGAGAGTCAGTTGGGACAAATGAGTCCCAATAAGGTGTGTATATAACCAATAATTTGTGTTTAGGACCAATGATGGCCCAATAAGGTGTGTTTAGGAGAAATGAGGGTCAGTTGGGACCAATGAGTCCCCATAAGGTGTGTATGTAACCAATAAGTTGCCTTTAGGACAAATGATGGCCCAATAAGGTGTGTTTAGGAGAAATGAGGGTCAGTTGGGACCAATGATTCCCGAAAAGGTGTGTATGCAATCAATAAACATGTTTAGGACCAATGATGGCCAAATAAGGTGTGTTTAGGGGAAATGAGGGTCAGTTTGGAAGAATGAGTCCCGATAAGGTGTGTATCTAACCAATTAGTTGTGTTTAGGACCAATGATGGTCCAATAAAGTGTGTTTAGGGGAAATGAGGGTCAGTTGGGACCAATGAGTCCCGATAATGTGTGTATCTAACCAATAAATTGTGTTTAGGACCAATGATGGTCCAAAAAAGTGTGTTTAGGGGAAATGAGGGTCAGTTGGGACCAATGAGTCCTAATAAGGTGTGTTTAGGCGAAATGAGTGTCATTTAGGACCAATGAGTCCCGATAAGGTATGTATGTAACCAATAAGTTGTGTTTAGGACCAATGATGGCCCAATAAGCATGTTTAGAACAAATGATGACCCAATAAGGTGTGTTTAGAGGCAATGAGGGCCACTTGTGACCAATGAGTCCCGATAAGGTGTGTATGTAACCAATAAGCATGTTTATAACCAATGATGGCCCAATAAGGTGTGTTTATGGGCAATGAGGGCCAATTGGGACCAATCAGACACACTAAGGTGTGTATGTAACCAATAAGCATGTTTAGGACCAATGATAATAAGTTGTGTTTAGGACTAATGATGGCCTAATAAGGTGTGTTTAGGGGAAATGAGGGTCAGTTGCGACCAATGAGTCCCAATAAGGTGTGTATGTAACCAATAAGTTCTGTTTAGGACCAATGATGGCCCAATAAGGTGTGTTTAGGAGAAATGAGTGTCAGTTGGGACCAATGAGTCCCCATAAGGTGTGTATGTAACCTATAAGTTGTGTTTAGGACCAATGATGGTCCAATAAAGTGTGTTTAGGGGAAATGAGGGTCAGTTGGGACCAAATAGTCCCAATAAGGTGTGTTTAGGGGAAATAAGGGTCAGTTAGGACCAATGAGTCCCGATAAGGTGTGTATGTAACCAATAAGTTGTGTTTAGGACCAATGATGGCCCAATAAGGTGTGTTTAGGGGAAATGAGGGTCAGTTGGGACCAATGAGTCCCAATAATGTGTGTATGTAACCACTAGGTTGTGTTGAGGACCAATGATGGCCCAGTAAGTTGTGTTTAGGGTAAATGAGGGTCAGTTGGGACAAATGAGTCCTAATACGGTGTGTATATAACAAATAAGTTGTGTTTAGGACAAATAATGGCCCAATAAGGTGTGTTTAGGGGAAATGAGGGTCACTTGGGACCAATGAGTCCCAATAAGGTGTGTATGTAACCAATAACTTGTGTTTAGGACCAATGATGGCCCAATAAGGTGTGTTTAGGGGAAATGAGGGTCAGTTTGGGACCAATGAGTCCCCGTAAGGTGTGTATGTAACCAATAAGTTACGTTTAGGACAAGTGATGGCCCAATAAGGTGTGTTTAGGGGAAATGAGGGTCAGTTGCGACAAATGAGTCCCAATATGGTGTGTATATAACAAATAAGTTGTGTTTAGGACCAATGATGGCCCAATAAGGTGTGTTTAGGGGAAATAAGGGTCACATGGGACCAATAAGTCCCAATAAGGTGTGTATCTAACCAATAAGTTGTGTTGAGGACCAATGATGGCCCAATAAGGTGTGTTTAGGGGAAATGGGGGTCAGTTGGGACCAATGAGTCCCAATAAGGTGTGTATATTACCAATAAGTTGTGTTTAGGACCAATGATGGCCCAGTAAGGTGTTTTAGGACCAATGATGGCCCAATAAGGTGTCTTTAGGGGAAATGAGGGTCAGTTAGGACCAATGTGTCCCGATAAGGTGTGTATGTAACCAATAAGCATGTTTAGGACCAATGATGGCCCAATAAGGTGTGTTTAGGGGCAATGAGGGTCAGTTTGGACCAATGAGTCCCAATAAGGTGTGTATATAACCAATAAGCATGTTTAGGACCAATGAAGGTCCAATAAAGTGTGTTTAGGGGAAATGCGGGACAATTGGGACCAATGACTCCCGCTAAGGTGTGTATGTAACCAATAAACATATTTAGGACAAATGATAGCCCAATAACGTGTGTTTAGGGAAAATGAGGTTCAGTTGGGACCAATGAGTCCCGATAAGGTGTGTATGTAACCAATAAGTTGTGTTTACGACCAATGATGGTCCAATAAAGTGTGTTTAGGGTAAATTAGGGTCAGTTGGGACCAATTAGTCCCAATAAGGTGTGTTTAGGAGAAATGAGGGTCAGTTGGGACCAATGAGTCCCGATAAGGTGTGTATGTAACCAATTAGTTGTGTTTAGGACAAATGATGGCCCAAAAAGGTGTTTTTAGGGGAAATGAGAGTCAGTTGGGACAAATGAGTCCCAATAAGGTGTGTATATAACCAATAATTTGTGTTTAGGACCAATGATGGCCCAATAAGGTGTGTTTAGGAGAAATGAGGGTCAGTTGGGACCAATGAGTCCCCATAAGGTGTGTATGTAACCAATAAGTTGCCTTTAGGACAAATGATGGCCCAATAAGGTGTGTTTAGGAGAAATGAGGGTCAGTTGGGACCAATGATTCCCGAAAAGGTGTGTATGCAATCAATAAACATGTTTAGGACCAATGATGGCCAAATAAGGTGTGTTTAGGGGAAATGAGGGTCAGTTTGGAAGAATGAGTCCCGATAAGGTGTGTATCTAACCAATTAGTTGTGTTTAGGACCAATGATGGTCCAATAAAGTGTGTTTAGGGGAAATGAGGGTCAGTTGGGACCAATGAGTCCCGATAATGTGTGTATCTAACCAATAAATTGTGTTTAGGACCAATGATGGTCCAAAAAAGTGTGTTTAGAGGAAATGAGGGTCAGTTGGGACCAATGAGTCCTAATAAGGTGTGTTTAGGCGAAATGAGTGTCATTTAGGACCAATGAGTCCCGATAAGGTATGTATGTAACCAATAAGTTGTGTTTAGGACCAATGATGGCCCAATAAGCATGTTTAGAACAAATGATGACCCAATAAGGTGTGTTTAGAGGCAATGAGGGCCACTTGTGACCAATGAGTCCCGATAAGGTGTGTATGTAACCAATAAGCATGTTTATAACCAATGATGGCCCAATAAGGTGTGTTTATGGGCAATGAGGGCCAATTGGGACCAATCAGACACACTAAGGTGTGTATGTAACCAATAAGCATGTTTAGGACCAATGATGGCCCAATGAGCTGTGTTTATGGGAAATGAGGGTCAGTTGGGACCAATGAGTCCCGATAAGGTGTATATATTACTAATAAGTTGTGTTTAGGATCAATGATGGCCCAATAAGGTGTGTTTAGGACCAATGATGGCCCAATAAGGTGTGTTTAGGGGAAATGAGGGTCAGTTGGGACCAATGTGTCCCGATAAAGTGTGTATGTAACCAATAAGCATGTTTAGGACCACTGATGGCCCAATAAGGTGTGTTTAGGGGCAATGAGGGTCAGTTTGGACCAATGAATCCCAATAAGGTGTGTATATAACAAATAAACATGTTTAGGACCAATGATGGCCCAATAAGGTGTTATTAGGTGAAATGAGGGTCAGTTGGGGGCAATAGGTCCCGATAAGGTGTGTATGTAACCAATAAGCATGTTTAGGACCAATGATGGCCCAATAAGGTGTGTTTAGAAGCAATGAATGCCACTTTTGACCAATGAGTCCCGATAAGGTGTGTATGTAACCAATACGCATGTTTAGAACCAATAATGGCCCAATAAGGTGTGTTTAGGGGAAATGAGGGCCAATTGGGACCAATGAGTCCCGCTAAGGTGTGTATGTAACCAATAAGCATGTTTAGGACCAATGATGGCCCAATGAGCTTTGTTTAAGGGCAATGAGGGTCAGTTAAGACCAATGAGTCCCAATAAGGTGTGTTTAGGGGAAATAAGGGTCAGTTGGGACCAATGAATCCCGCTAAGGTGTGTATGTAACCAATAAACATATTTAGGACAAATGATAGCCCAATAACGTGTGTTTAGGGAAAATGAGGTTCAGTTGGGACCAATGAGTCCCGATAAGGTGTGTATGTAACCAATAAGTTGTGTTTAGGACCAAATGTTCCAATAAAGTGTGTTTAGGGGAAATTAGGGTCAGTTGGGACCAATTAGTCCCAATAAGGTGTGTTTAGGGGAAATGAGGGTCAGTTGGGACCAACGAGTCCCGATAAGGTGTGTATGTAACCAATAAGTTGTGTTTAGGACCAAATGGTCCAATAAAGTGTGTTTAGGGGAAATTAGGGTCAGTTGGGACCAATTAGTCCCAATAAGGTGTGTTTAGGGGAAATGAGGGTCAGTTGGGACCAACGAGTCCCGATAAGGTATGTATGTAACCAATAAGTTGTGTTTAGGACCAATGATGGCCCAATAAGCATGTTTAGAACAAATGATGACCAAATAAGGTGTGTTTAGAGGCAATGAGGGCCACTTGTGACCAATGAGTCCCGATAAGGTGTGTATGTAACCAATAAGCATGTTTATAACCAATGATGGCCCAATAAGGTGTGTTTATGGGCAATGAGGGTCAGTTGGGACCAATGAGTCCCGATAAGGTGTGTATGTAACCAATTAGTTGTGTTTAGGACAAATGATGGCCCAAAAAGGTGTTTTTAGGGGAAATGAGAGTCAGTTGGGACCAATGAGTCCCAATAAGGTGTGTATATAACCAATAATTTGTGTTTAGGACCAATGATGGCCCAATAAGGTGTGTTTAGGAGAAATGAGGGTCAGTTGGGACCAATGAGTCCCCATAAGGTGTGTATGTAACCAATAAGTTGCCTTTAGGACAAATGATGGCCCAATAAGGTGTGTTTAGGAGAAATGAGGGTCAGTTGGGACCAATGATTCCCGAAAAGGTGTGTATGCAATCAATAAACATGTTTAGGACCAATGATGGCCCAATAAGGTGTGTTTAGGGGAAATGAGGGTCAGTTTGGACCAATGAGTCCCGATAAGGTGTGTATCTAACCAATTAGTTGTGTTTAGGACCAATGATGGTCCAATAAAGTGTGTTTAGGGGAAATGAGGGTCAGTTGGGACCAATAAGTCCCAATAAGGTGTGTATAGGGGAAATGAGGGTCAGTTGGGACCAATGAGTCCCGATAAGGTGTGTATCTAACCAATAAATTGTGTTTAGGACCAATGATGGTCCAAAAAAGTGTGTTTAGGGGAAATGAGGGTCAGTTGGGACCAATGAGTCCCAATAAGGTGTGTTTAGGCGAAATGAGTGTCATTTAGGACCAATGAGTCCCGATAAGGTATGTATGTAACCAATAAGTTGTGTTTAGGACTAATGATGGCCCAATAAGCATGTTTAGAACAAATGATGACCCAATAAGGTGTGTTTAGAGGCAATGAGGGCCACTTGTGACCAATGAGTCCCGATAAGGTGTGTATGTAACCAATAAGCATGTTTATAACCAATGATGGCCCAATAAGGTGTGTTTATGGGCAATGAGGGCCAATTGGGACCAATCAGACACACTAAGGTGTGTATGTAACCAATAAGCATGTTTAGGACCAATGATGGCCCAATGAGCTGTGTTTAGGGGAAATGAGGGTCAGTTGGGACCAATGAGTCCCGATAAGGTGTATATATTACTAATAAGTTGTGTTTAGGATCAATGATGGCCCAATAAGGTGTGTTTAGGACCAATGATGGCCCAATAAGGTGTGTTTAGGGGAAATGAGGGTCAGTTGGGACCAATGTGTCCCGATAAATTGTGTATGTAACCAATAAGCATGTTTAGGACCACTGATGGCCCAATAAGGTGTGTTTAGGGGCAATGAGGGTCAGTTTGGACCAATGAATCCCAATAAGGTGTGTATATAACAAATAAACATGTTTAGGACCAATGATGGCCCAATAAGGTGTGTTTAGGTGAAATGAGGGTCAGTTGGGGGCAATAGGTCCCGATAAGGTGTGTATGTAACCAATAAGCATGTTTAGGACCAATGATGGCCCAATAAGGTGTGTTTAGAAGCAATGAATGCCACTTGTGACCAATGAGTCCCGATAAGGTGTGTATGTAACCAATACGCATGTTTAGAACCAATAATGGCCCAATAAGGTGTGTTTAGGGGAAATGAGGGTCAGTTGGGGGCAATAGGTCCCGATAAGGTGTGTATGTAACCAATAAGCATGTTTAGGACCAATGATGGCCCAATAAGGTGTGTTTAGAAGCAATGAATGCCACTTTTGACCAATGAGTCCCGATAAGGTGTGTATGTAACCAATACGCATGTTTAGAACCAATAATGGCCCAATAAGGTGTGTTTAGGGGAAATGAGGGCCAATTGGGACCAATGAGTCCCGCTAAGGTGTGTATGTAACCAATAAGCATGTTTAGGACCAATGATGGCCCAATGAGCTTTGTTTAAGGGCAATGAGGGTCAGTTAAGACCAATGAGTCCCAATAAGGTGTGTTTAGGGGAAATAAGGGTCAGTTGGGACCAATGAATCCCGCTAAGGTGTGTATGTAACCAATAAACATATTTAGGACAAATGATAGCCCAATAACGTGTGTTTAGGGAAAATGAGGTTCAGTTGGGACCAATGAGTCCCGATAAGGTGTGTATGTAACCAATAAGTTGTGTTTAGGACCAAATGTTCCAATAAAGTGTGTTTAGGGGAAATTAGGGTCAGTTGGGACCAATTAGTCCCAATAAGGTGTGTTTAGGGGAAATGAGGGTCAGTTGGGACCAACGAGTCCCGATAAGGTGTGTATGTAACCAATAAGTTGTGTTTAGGACCAAATGGTCCAATAAAGTGTGTTTAGGGGAAATTAGGGTCAGTTGGGATCAATTAGTCCCAATAAGGTGTGTTTAGGGGAAATGAAGGTCAGTTGGGACCAACGAGTCCCGATAAGGTATGTATGTAACCAATAAGTTGTGTTTAGGACCAATGATGGCCCAATAAGCATGTTTAGAACAAATGATGACCAAATAAGGTGTGTTTAGAGGCAATGAGGGCCACTTGTGACCAATGAGTCCCGATAAGGTGTGTATGTAACCAATAAGCATGTTTATAACCAATGATGGCCCAATAAGGTGTGTTTATGGGCAATGAGGGTCAGTTGGGACCAATGAGTCCCGATAAGGTGTGTATGTAACCAATTAGTTGTGTTTAGGACAAATGATGGCCCAAAAAGGTGTTTTTAGGGGAAATGAGAGTCAGTTGGGACCAATGAGTCCCAATAAGGTGTGTATATAACCAATAATTTGTGTTTAGGACCAATGATGGCCCAATAAGGTGTGTTTAGGAGAAATGAGGGTCAGTTGGGACCAATGAGTCCCCATAAGGTGTGTATGTAACCAATAAGTTGCCTTTAGGACAAATGATGGCCCAATAAGGTGTGTTTAGGAGAAATGAGGGTCAGTTGGGACCAATGATTCCCGAAAAGGTGTGTATGCAATCAATAAACATGTTTAGGACCAATGATGGCCCAATAAGGTGTGTTTAGGGGAAATGAGGGTCAGTTTGGACCAATGAGTCCCGATAAGGTGTGTATCTAACCAATTAGTTGTGTTTAGGACCAATGATGGTCCAATAAAGTGTGTTTAGGGGAAATGAGGGTCAGTTGGGACCAATAAGTCCCAATAAGGTGTGTATAGGGGAAATGAGGGTCAGTTGGGACCAATGAGTCCCGATAAGGTGTGTATCTAACCAATAAATTGTGTTTAGGACCAATGATGGTCCAAAAAAGTGTGTTTAGGGGAAATGAGGGTCAGTTGGGACCAATGAGTCCCAATAAGGTGTGTTTAGGCGAAATGAGTGTCATTTAGGACCAATGAGTCCCGATAAGGTATGTATGTAACCAATAAGTTGTGTTTAGGACTAATGATGGCCCAATAAGCATGTTTAGAACAAATGATGACCCAATAAGGTGTGTTTAGAGGCAATGAGGGCCACTTGTGACCAATGAGTCCCGATAAGGTGTGTATGTAACCAATAAGCATGTTTATAACCAATGATGGCCCAATAAGGTGTGTTTATGGGCAATGAGGGCCAATTGGGACCAATCAGACACACTAAGGTGTGTATGTAACCAATAAGCATGTTTAGGACCAATGATGGCCCAATGAGCTGTGTTTAGGGGAAATGAGGGTCAGTTGGGACCAATGAGTCCCGATAAGGTGTATATATTACTAATAAGTTGTGTTTAGGATCAATGATGGCCCAATAAGGTGTGTTTAGGACCAATGATGGCCCAATAAGGTGTGTTTAGGGGAAATGAGGGTCAGTTGGGACCAATGTGTCCCGATAAATTGTGTATGTAACCAATAAGCATGTTTAGGACCACTGATGGCCCAATAAGGTGTGTTTAGGGGCAATGAGGGTCAGTTTGGACCAATGAATCCCAATAAGGTGTGTATATAACAAATAAACATGTTTAGGACCAATGATGGCCCAATAAGGTGTGTTTAGGTGAAATGAGGGTCAGTTGGGGGCAATAGGTCCCGATAAGGTGTGTATGTAACCAATAAGCATGTTTAGGACCAATGATGGCCCAATAAGGTGTGTTTAGAAGCAATGAATGCCACTTGTGACCAATGAGTCCCGATAAGGTGTGTATGTAACCAATACGCATGTTTAGAACCAATAATGGCCCAATAAGGTGTGTTTAGGGGAAATGAGGGCCAATTGGGACCAATGAGTCCCGCTAAGGTGTGTATGTAACCAATAAGCATGTTTAGGACCAATGATGGCCCAATGAGCTTTGTCTAAGGGCAATGAGGGTCAGTTAAGACCAATGAGTCCCAATAAGGTGTGTTTAGGGAAAATAAGGGTCAGTTGGGACCAATGAATCCCGCTAAGGTGTGTATGTAACCAATAAGCATGTTTATAACCAATGATGGCCCAATAAGGTGTGTTTATGGGCAATGAGGGCCAATTGGGACCAATCAGACACACTAAGGTGTGTATGTAACCAATAAGCATGTTTAGGACCAATGATGGCCCAATGAGCTGTGTTTAGGGGAAATGAGGGTCAGTTGGGACCAATGAGTCC
Organism: Deinandra increscens subsp. villosa; assembly: GCA_039602395.1. Classification (NCBI taxonomy): domain Eukaryota; kingdom Viridiplantae; phylum Streptophyta; class Magnoliopsida; order Asterales; family Asteraceae; genus Deinandra; species Deinandra increscens. The sequence continues at coordinate 37,008 of JBCNJP010008067.1, forward strand.
CGATAAGGTGTATATATTACTAATAAGTTGTGTTTAGGATCAATGATGGCCCAATAAGGTGTGTTTAGGACCAATGATGGCCCAATAAGGTGTGTTTAGGGGAAATGAGGGTCAGTTGGGACCAATGTGTCCCGATAAATTGTGTATGTAACCAATAAGCATGTTTAGGACCACTGATGGCCCAATAAGGTGTGTTTAGGGGCAATGAGGGTCAGTTTGGACCAATGAATCCCAATAAGGTGTGTATATAACAAATAAACATGTTTAGGACCAATGATGGCCCAATAAGGTGTGTTTAGGTGAAATGAGGGTCAGTTGGGGGCAATAGGTCCCGATAAGGTGTGTATGTAACCAATAAGCATGTTTAGGACCAATGATGGCCCAATAAGGTGTGTTTAGAAGCAATGAATGCCACTTGTGACCAATGAGTCCCGATAAGGTGTGTATGTAACCAATACGCATGTTTAGAACCAATAATGGCCCAATAAGGTGTGTTTAGGGGAAATGAGGGCCAATTGGGACCAATGAGTCCCGCTAAGGTGTGTATGTAACCAATAAGCATGTTTAGGACCAATGATGGCCCAATGAGCTTTGTCTAAGGGCAATGAGGGTCAGTTAAGACCAATGAGTCCCAATAAGGTGTGTTTAGGGGAAATAAGGGTCAGTTGGGACCAATGAATCCCGCTAAGGTGTGTATGTAACCAATAAACTTATTTAGGACAAATGATAGCCCAATAACGTGTGTTTAGGGAAAATGAGGTTCAGTTGGGACCAATGAGTCCCCGATAAGGTGTGTATGTAACCAATAAGTTGTGTTTAGGACCAAATGGTCCAATAAAGTGTGTTTAGGGGAAATTAGGGTCAGTTGGGACCAATTAGTCCCAATAAGGTGTGTTTAGGGGAAATGAGGGTCAGTTGGGACCAACGAGTCCCGATAAGGTGTGTATGTAACCAATAAGTTGTGTTTAGGACCAAATGGTCCAATAAAGTGTGTTTAGGGGAAATTAGGGTCAGTTGGGACCAATTAGTCCCAATAAGGTGTGTTTAGGGGAAATGAGGATCAGTTGGGACCAACGAGTCCCGATAAGGTATGTATGTAACCAATAAGTTGTGTTTAGGACCAATGATGGCCCAATAAGCATGTTTAGAACAAATGATGACCAAATAAGGTGTGTTTAGAGGCAATGAGGGCCACTTGTGACCAATGAGTCCCGATAAGGTGTGTATGTAACCAATAAGCATGTTTATAACCAATGATGGCCCAATAAGGTGTGTTTATGGGCAATGCGGGCCAATTGGGACCAATCAGACACACTAAGGTGTGTATGTAACCAATAAGCATGTTTAGGACGAATGATGGCCCAATTAGTTGTGTTTAGGGGAAATGAGGGTCAGTTGGGACCAATGAGTCCCGATAAGGTGTATATATTACTAATAAGTTGTGTTTAGGATCAATGATGGCCCAATAAGGTGTGTTTAGGACCAATGATGGCCCAATAAGGTGTGTTTAAGGGAAATGAGGGTCAGTTGGGACCAATGTGTCCCGATAAAGTGTGTATGTAACCAATAAGCATGTTTAGGACCACTGATGGCCCAATAAGTTGTGTTTAGGGGCAATGAGGGTCAGTTTGGACCAATGAATCCCAATAAGGTGTGTATATAACAAATAAACATGTTTAGGACCAATGATGGCCCAATAAGGTGTGTTTAGGGGAAATGAGGGTCAATTGGGGGCAATAGGTCCCGATAAGGTGTATATGTAACCAATAAGCATGTTTAGAACCAATAATGGCCCAATAAGGTGTGTTTAGGGGCAATGAGGGCCAATTGGGACCAATGAGTCCCGCTAAGGTGTGTATGTAACCAATAAGCATGTTTAGGACCAATGATGGCCCAATGAGCTTTGTTTAAGGGCAATGAGGGTCAGTTAGGACCAATGAGTCCCAATAAGGTGTGTTTAGGGGAAATAATGGTCAGTTGGGACCAATGAATCCCGCTAAGGTGTGTATGTAACCAATAAACATATTTAGGACAAATGATAGCCCAATAACGTGTGTTTAGGGAAAATGAGGTTCAGTTGGGACCAATGAGTCCCGATAAGGTGTGTATGTAACCAATAAGTTGTGTTTAGGACCAAATGGTCCAATAAAGTGTGTTTAGGGGAAATTAGGGTCAGTTGGGACCAATTAGTCCCAATAAGGTGTGTTTAGGGGAAATGAGGGTCAATTGGGACCAACGAGTCCCGATAAGGTGTGTATGTAACCAATAAGTTGTGTTTAGGACCAAATGGTCCAATAAAGTGTGTTTAGGGGAAATTAGGGTCAGTTGGGACCAATTAGTCCCAATAAGGTGTGTTTAGGGGAAATGAGGGTCAGTTGGGACCAACGAGTCCCGATAAGGTATGTATGTAACCAATAAGTTGTGTTTAGGACCAATGATGGCCCAATAAGCATGTTTAGAACAAATGATGACCCAATAAGGTGTGTTTAGAGGCAATGAGGGCCACTTGTGACCAATGAGTCCCGATAAGGTGTGTATGTAACTAATAAGCATGTTTATAACCAATGATGGCTCAATAAGGTGTGTTTATGGTCATTGAGGGCCAATTGGGACAAATCAGACACACTAAGGTGTGTATATAACCAATAAGCATGTTTAGGACCAATGATGGCCCAATGAGCTGTGTTTAGGGGAAATGAGGGTCAGTTGGGACCAATGAGTCCCGATAAGGTGTATATATTACTAATAAGTTGTGTTTAGGATCAATGATGGCCCAATAAGGTGTGTTTAGGACCAATGATGGCCCAATAAGGTGTTTAGGGGAAATGAGGGTCAGTTGGGACCAATGTGTCCCGATAAAGTGTGTATGTAACCAATAAGCATGTTTAGGACCATTGATGGCCCAATAAGGTGTGTTTAGGGGCAATGAGGGTCAGTTTGGACCAATGAATCCCAATAAGGTGTGTATATAACAAATAAACATGTTTAGGACCAATGATGGCCCAATAAGGTGTGTTTATGGGAAATGAGGGTCAGTTGGGGGCAATAGGTCCCGATAAGGTGTGTATGTAACCAATAAGCATGTTTAGGACCAATGATGGCCCAATAAAGTGTGTTCAGAAGCAATGAATGCCACTTGTGACCAATGAGTCCCGATAAGGTGTGTATGTAACCAATACGCATGTTTAGAACCAATAATGGCCCAATAAGGTGTGTTTAGGGGCAATGAGGGCCAATTGGGACCAATTAGTCCCGCTAAGGTGTGTATGTAACCACTAAGCATGTTTAGGACCAATGATGGCCCAATGAGCTTTGTTTAAGGGCAATGAGGGTCAGTTAGGACCAATGAGTCCCAATAAGGTGTGTTTAGGGGAAATAAGGGTGAGTTGGGACCAATGAATCCCGCTAAGGTGTGTATGTAACCAATAAACATATTTAGGACAAATGATAGCCTAATAACGTGTGTTTAGGGAAAATGAGGTTCAGTTGGGACCAATGAGTCCCGATAAGGTGTGTATGTAATCAATAAGTTGTGTTTAGGACCAAATGGTCCAATAAAGTGTGTTTAGGGGAAATTAGGGTCAGTTGGGACCAATTAGTCCCAATAAGGTGTGTTTAGGGTAAATGAGGGTCAGTTGGGACCAACGAGTCCCGATAAGGTATGTATGTAACCAATAAGTTGTGTTTAGGACCAAATGGTCCAATAAAGTGTGTTTAGGGGAAATTAGGGTCAGTTGGGACCAATTAGTCCCAATAAGGTGTGTTTAGGGGAAATGAGGATCAGTTGGGACCAACGAGTCCCGATAAGGTATGTATGTAACCAATAAGTTGTGTTTAGGACCAATGATGGCCCAATAAGCATGTTTAGAACAAATGATGACCAAATAAGGTGTGTTTAGAGGCAATGAGGGCCACTTGTGACCAATGAGTCCCGATAAGGTGTGTATGTAACCAATAAGCATGTTTATAACCAATGATGGCCCAATAAGGTGTGTTTATGGGCAATGCGGGCCAATTGGGACCAATCAGACACACTAAGGTGTGTATGTAACCAATAAGCATGTTTAGGACGAATGATGGCCCAATTAGTTGTGTTTAGGGGAAATGAGGGTCAGTTGGGACCAATGAGTCCCGATAAGGTGTATATATTACTAATAAGTTGTGTTTAGGATCAATGATGGCCCAATAAGGTGTGTTTAGGACCAATGATGGCCCAATAAGGTGTGTTTAAGGGAAATGAGGGTCAGTTGGGACCAATGTGTCCCGATAAAGTGTGTATGTAACCAATAAGCATGTTTAGGACCACTGATGGCCCAATAAGTTGTGTTTAGGGGCAATGAGGGTCAGTTTGGACCAATGAATCCCAATAAGGTGTGTATATAACAAATAAACATGTTTAGGACCAATGATGGCCCAATAAGGTGTGTTTAGGGGAAATGAGGGTCAATTGGGGGCAATAGGTCCCGATAAGGTGTATATGTAACCAATAAGCATGTTTAGAACCAATAATGGCCCAATAAGGTGTGTTTAGGGGCAATGAGGGCCAATTGGGACCAATGAGTCCCGCTAAGGTGTGTATGTAACCAATAAGCATGTTTAGGACCAATGATGGCCCAATGAGCTTTGTTTAAGGGCAATGAGGGTCAGTTAGGACCAATGAGTCCCAATAAGGTGTGTTTAGGGGAAATAATGGTCAGTTGGGACCAATGAATCCCGCTAAGGTGTGTATGTAACCAATAAACATATTTAGGACAAATGATAGCCCAATAACGTGTGTTTAGGGAACATGAGGTTCAGTTGGGACCAATGAGTCCCGATAAGGTGTGTATGTAACCAATAAGTTGTGTTTAGGACCAAATGGTCCAATAAAGTGTGTTTAGGGGAAATTAGGGTCAGTTGGGACCAATTAGTCCCAATAAGGTGTGTTTAGGGGAAATGAGGGTCAATTGGGACCAACGAGTCCCGATAAGGTGTGTATGTAACCAATAAGTTGTGTTTAGGACCAAATGGTCCAATAAAGTGTGTTTAGGGGAAATTAGGGTCAGTTGGGACCAATTAGTCCCAATAAGGTGTGTTTAGGGGAAATGAGGGTCAGTTGGGACCAACGAGTCCCGATAAGGTATGTATGTAACCAATAAGTTGTGTTTAGGACCAATGATGGCCCAATAAGCATGTTTAGAACAAATGATGACCCAATAAGGTGTGTTTAGAGGCAATGAGGGCCACTTGTGACCAATGAGTCCCGATAAGGTGTGTATGTAACTAATAAGCATGTTTATAACCAATGATGGCTCAATAAGGTGTGTTTATGGTCATTGAGGGCCAATTGGGACAAATCAGACACACTAAGGTGTGTATATAACCAATAAGCATGTTTAGGACCAATGATGGCCCAATGAGCTGTGTTTAGGGGAAATGAGGGTCAGTTGGGACCAATGAGTCCCGATAAGGTGTATATATTACTAATAAGTTGTGTTTAGGATCAATGATGGCCCAATAAGGTGTGTTTAGGACCAATGATGGCCCAATAAGGTGTTTAGGGGAAATGAGGGTCAGTTGGGACCAATGTGTCCCGATAAAGTGTGTATGTAACCAATAAGCATGTTTAGGACCATTGATGGCCCAATAAGGTGTGTTTAGGGGCAATGAGGGTCAGTTTGGACCAATGAATCCCAATAAGGTGTGTATATAACAAATAAACATGTTTAGGACCAATGATGGCCCAATAAGGTGTGTTTATGGGAAATGAGGGTCAGTTGGGGGCAATAGGTCCCGATAAGGTGTGTATGTAACCAATAAGCATGTTTAGGACCAATGATGGCCCAATAAAGTGTGTTCAGAAGCAATGAATGCCACTTGTGACCAATGAGTCCCGATAAGGTGTGTATGTAACCAATACGCATGTTTAGAACCAATAATGGCCCAATAAGGTGTGTTTAGGGGCAATGAGGGCCAATTGGGACCAATTAGTCCCGCTAAGGTGTGTATGTAACCACTAAGCATGTTTAGGACCAATGATGGCCCAATGAGCTTTGTTTAAGGGCAATGAGGGTCAGTTAGGACCAATGAGTCCCAATAAGGTGTGTTTAGGGGAAATAAGGGTGAGTTGGGACCAATGAATCCCGCTAAGGTGTGTATGTAACCAATAAACATATTTAGGACTAATGATAGCCCAATAACGTGTGTTTAGGGAAAATGAGGTTCAGTTGGGACCAATGAGTCCCGATAAGGTGTGTATGTAATCAATAAGTTGTGTTTAGGACCAAATGGTCCAATAAAGTGTGTTTAGGGGAAATTAGGGTCAGTTGGGACCAATTAGTCCCAATAAGGTGTGTTTAGGGTAAATGAGGGTCAGTTGGGACCAACGAGTCCCGATAAGGTGTGTATGTAACCAATAATTTGTGTTTAGGACCAATGATGGCCCAATAAGGTGTTTTTAAGGGAAATGAGGGTCAGTTGGGACCAATGAGTCCCAATAAGGTGTGTATATAACCAATAACTTGTGTTTAGGACCAATGATGGCCAAATAAGGTGTGTTTAGGAGAAATGAGGGTCAGTTGGGACCAATGAGTCCCCATAAGGTGTGTATGTAAACAATAAGTTGCCTTTAGGACAAATGATGGCCCAATAAGGTGTGTTTAGGAGAAATGAGGTTCAGTAAGGACCAATGAGTCCCGATAAGGTGTATATGTAACCAATAAGCATGTTTATAACCAATGATGGCCCAATAAGGTGTGTTTATGGGCAATGAGGGCCAATTCGGACCAATGAGACACACTAAGGTGTGTATGTAACCAATAAGCATGTTTAGGACCAATGATGGCCCAATGAGCTGTGTTTAGGGGAAATGAGGGTCAGTTGGGACCAATAAGTCCCAATAAGGTGTGTTTAGGGGAAATGAGGGTCAGTTGGGATCAATGAGTCCCGATAAGGTGTGTATCTAACCAATAAGTTTTGTTTAGGACCAATAATGGTCCAATAAAGTGTGTTTAGGGGAAATGAGGGTCAGTTGGGACCAATGAGTCCCAATAAGGTGTGTTTAGGGGAAATGAGGGTCATTTAGGACCAATAAGTCCCGATAAGGTGTGTATGTAACCAATAAGTTGTGTTTAGGACCAATGATGGCCCAATAAGGTGTGTTTAGGGGAAATGAGGGTCAGTTGGGACCAATGAATCCCAATAAGGTGTGTAGGTAACCAATAAGTTGTGTTGAGGACCAATGATGGCCCAATAAGGTGTGTTTAGGGGAAATGAGGGTCAGTTTGGGACCAATGAGTCCCCATAAGGTGTGTATGTAACCAATAAGTTGCGTTTAGGAGAAATGATGGCCCAATAAGGTGTGTTTAGGGGAAAAGAGGGTGAGTTGGGACAAATGAGTCCTAATAAGGTGTGTATATAAACAATAAGTTGTGTTTAGGACCAATGATGGCCTAATGAGGTGTGTTTAGGGGAAATGAGGGTCAGTTGGGACCAATGAGTACCGATAAGGTGTGTATATTACCAATAAGTTGTGTTTAGGAACAATGATGGCCCAATAAGGTGTGTTTATGACCAATGATGACCCAATAAGGTGTGTTTAGGGGAAATGAGGGTCAGTTGGGACCAATGTGTCCCGATAAGGTGTGTATGTAACCAAACCAATAAGCATGTTTAGGACCAATGATGGCCCAATAAGGTGTGTTTAGGGGCAATGAGGGTCAGTTAGGACCAATGAGTCCCAATAAGGTGTGTTTAGGGGAAATAAGGGTCAGTTGGGACCAATGAATCCCGCTAAGGTGTGTATGTAACCAATAAACATATTTAGGAAAAATGATAGCCCAATAACGTGTGTTTAGGGAAAATGAGGTTCA
>JBCNJP010008068.1:0-44849 GCA_039602395.1 Deinandra increscens subsp. villosa
CAAACATATCCCCATATACGGCAGGCTAATAAAAAGGTAGTAGCCCACCTGATCAAAGAAGGTTTGGATATTGGTGGTCGCACCTATCGAGGTAAGGAAATTATCCATGATATTCGTGAAAAGTACAAGATACAGATTAGTTATCGGCAAGCTTGGCGTGGTAAATCATATGCGCTAGAACTCTTGCAAGGAACCAGCGGTGACTCATTCTGTCAGTTACCATATTATTTCTACAACCTAGAATTGTCAAATCCGGGGACCGTCACCGATATAATGGTTGACGATGAAAATAGATTTGAAATGTGTTTTATGGCTATTGGTGTTGCTGTAAGTACATGACTTTTTAATATATTTGTTTCTTATACTTGTTTATTAACTGGGCCTCATTCTTTGCATATTTGTATCAGGTCCAAAGTTACATTAACTGTTTGAGACCTGTTATTATTGTTGACGGGGCACATCTAAAGGGTGAATTTAAGGGGACAATGTTTCTGGCTGTGGCCATGGATGGAAACAACCAGATTTTACCACTTGCATATGGGATTGGTAAAACTGAAAGTGGTGAATCATGGACATGGTTTTTGTCAAAGCTTAAAGAATGTATTGGGAGCCAGGAGCCATTATCAGTTGTTTCTGATAGAGCTGCTTCAATATCATTGGGTGTTCAAAACGTATTCCCTCAAGCATTTCACGGCATATGTTGTCGTCATCTATTAATGAATCTAAATCTGGGGAGTTCTAAAGCTGCCAGAAAACACAAAGCAATGTGGTGGAAAGCATGTAAATCCTACAGAATATCTGATTGTGAAGAAAGTTTGCAGGAATTATGTGTCGCCGTCCCACATGTCAGGGATATTCTTGAAAATGTTGATATATCGAAGTGGTCCAGAGCTCACTCTCCGGGTGCACGATTCAATATTATGACCTCTAACAGTGCTGAATCCATGAACGCCCTATCCGTGAATTCCAGACATCTGCCAATCACCAAACTTCTGGAGTTTTTCCGTGCATCCGTTCAAGAGTGGTATTTTGAACGACGACAAAAAGCAGGTAAATCATTTACAGCATCTATATATTTTGTTAATATATTATCCATTTTTTATCTTTATATTAATTTGCAGCCGAACACCCAAACCAAGTTCTTACAGACTGGGCAACCAAAAAAATCGGTAAAAAGATTCCACATTGTGCAACATGGAAAGTCTCTGGCATTGATCCTACTCATTTCCAAGTAGCCGATAGGTTCAGAACTGGTTTAGTTGATCTGGACGACAGGACATGTTCATGTCGAGTTTGGCAGCTATCTGGTTTACCATGTGGTCATGTTATCGCGGTGTCAAGATTTTTAAAGCAGACTGATGTCAGTAATTTGGCTATGGTTTGGTTTACGAGGGACGTTTACAAACTCACCTACACGCATTCAATAAAACCACTACCTGATGAATCGGAATGGGAGAGGCCCCATCACCTAATTAAGCTCCTACCACCACTCATGAATAAACGCCAATCGGGTCGCCCCCGTGCAAACAAAAGAATTCCATCTCAGGGGGAGGAAATAACTCAAGTATCATGTACGAGGTGTGGTGAAGCAGGTCATCATCGTGACACATGCCAAAAGCCAATGCCCTCCCAGGTGTTAAAGCAATCTGACCCTTGTGAAGCACACCAAGGACCAATTAATGTGGAGCAGTCTGATTTTAGAGAGTTTGTATCTACAAACACACATGTTGACCACGTTTACCGACTTGGCGATGATAACTAGTATCTGAATGCAATTGTACTTTTCTTATTTGGTTTGTTACAGACTTATTGTAAGTTTATTGACTTAGACCGGACGTATTAAATGTCCATCATCCGGTGGATAGTTCACCCGGATAGAAAGAAGATTTTGTACCGGACGTATACAATGTCCATCAACCGGCGGGTGGTTGACCCGGATTTAAATAAGATTTTAGACCGGAATTATACAATGTCCATCAACCGGCGGATGGTTCACCCGGATAGATAATTGTGTTATGATGTGCAGTATTATAGAAGAAGAATGATAACTTCAATATATAATTATGGAATGAAAAAAAAGTAAAATAAAATTACAAATATAAACTAGTAATATTTTTTCAGAAAAGATAACTTCAAATCGCCAGATGCTTGAAGGGCTCCGACTATGTTGGTAATCTTGCGCATCTGGTCTATATCAGTTTTCGTAATGTTTGACAAGAATAAAATTACCAAATCTCGAGAAGCACTACTTGGAAGGATGAATAGGCTTTTTTTTATCTCATTCCTTTCTTCGATCATCTCTCGTATATTGTCGAAGGTTCTGTTGAGAATTTCGATCATGTGCTTTTCCTTTTGATAGTCGATCAACAACTCCGTCTTCAACTTTGTTTTCTTGAATAAATCTCCAACAGAGTGGGAAGATGAAGAATCCATCGGCAAGTTTTAGAATAGGGGGGGGAGGGGTAGGTGGATGATTGCTGCGTGAGTTAAACAAAGCGAATCAAACCCTATTTTATAGGGGTGGAGACACGGTGGGTAGACGGAACGACAGAAATTACATGCGTAACCGCGCATCTGTAATTATATTTATTGTGTAATTAAGAAAATAAATACGTGTTTATAATTTAATAATAGTAATTATGTGTCTCTTCGTTTCCCTCCACCCAGGTATAAGTATGTATATACCTTCTTGCAGTTTTCACAGACAACTTTATCTGAGAATTGACCATTTCCCCTTTTCCTATATTTCATCTTAAAATGGCATCCTCTTCACCTGACTACATCTACTCAAAATGTCCTGTGGCGATAAAGGCTTTGGAAGATATATGCAACATCGAAGATACGATAGCACGGAACATGAACAGTTCTGTCGGAATGATGCTCGGTCTTACTACTACTAGCCTAGAAACTCATCAAAAGTTGCTTGAGGATTTTGATGGTCATCCTGCGAGTGAGATGCAAACGGCTGCTAGGAAGTACATTGTTGATCAACTGGAATTGAAGAAAGAGATTCACGATATGCTTCTTACGTTGAAGGATAGCATAACAAAGAAAATGGAGGACCAAAAGGATAATGTGGAAGAGATCAAGATGTTATAGACACCTAGTTTGAATAGGTTGTTTGTAATTTTAATCGAATGAAAGTATGAATTTTTAATACAAATCATGTATTTTCATTTTGTTTTAATGTATTTTTTTCATTCGGGGCAATTGCATTAGTGTCAAACGGTTGAAATATTAATAATATATTCAACCGGTTTTTTATAACAAAGCACCTCCGGAGGAAATCTTAACCGGTTGTATAAACCGGATATACCTTCTCTTACCTTAGCCGCTCCAATCTTCCTTCGGAAGATTGTATTATATCCGTAATAAAATATAATTTGTTATAGAAATTTTAAATAATCACCCGGAAAATTTTATTAAGGCCTAAAAATTAAGTTCTATCCATCATGGTTGCTGACGTATGCATTGTATCTATAGGTAATAATTAGACTCATTGGTAGAATAGATGTATTTATTACTCCTACGTATAGGTAATAATTAGACCCATTGGTAGTTATTAATGCGTGAAGATTTAACACAAGTAATATAAAATAATATATTTTTCTATTTTATTTTAAAATTTCTTTTACTTAGCTGCAAACATCCATCTAATTACGGAGAAATTTTTATATAGCTATAAATCAATCAGTTTCTGTCGATATAACTAAGAATAATTTTTCGGCAGGAACCTTCAAACAAGCAGGCTTGTTATGGCTAATTTACATGGTTTTTTCAAGGTTATTCTACAACCTGAACTTGATTTCTTGGTTAGTATTTTAATTTAAATATAAATTTCATCTGCATTTTATCTCACTACTAATATACAATCACTACCAGCCATTGCCCCCAGATGCAGTTCAGCTACACTTCCCGGACCTTCACTTTCCTAATATTCCTCCCAACCACCGTATTACTCTATGGTATTCTGAGGATCAGCATTGGGAGGTTGGATTTGGTATTAGAAATATGCTGCTGTCTTTCACCCACGGTTGGAGCGATGTCGTCCAGGGTATTCCCCTGTTTCAGAACTACTGGGTGACATTCACTCGAGTTAGTGCCGAGAGATATGACATGGTGGTCTACTCTCCTAATTGCTGTGACATTAGGGACTTGATTCAGAATGAACCGGTTGTTGCCGATGATGTTAGATGTTGATACCGATGATGATAACTCTAATGGAGAAGTTGTGAATGTAGATGCTATCGATGTTGCGGATGTGGAAGCCGGTGTGGAAGCCGGTGTGGATGTAGAAGATGCTAACGCTGAAAATGAAGAAGATGAAGAAATTTTGTTTGATAGGGTCATCATAGCTAGGGCTCGTTTTGTAAGTTATTGATTTCACCTAACATAAAAAAAGTTTTAAATTTTTTTACAGCACGTCCCAATAAGAGATACCTTCAATTGGTTTTGTTTGGATATTGATTTGATTCAGAGGCTGCCTCAAGACATGGTTCCCATCGCACTCCTGCAACATCACACGTATTTTGTTTTTAGATTTGAAGATGTATATAGTGAAGCCCTCGTGATCAACCAGGAGATGAGTAGGGGACGTCCAAGGTAATGTTGTTTTTAACGGTACATCTATCATACCCAAACTGTTTTCACTATAGTTTTTTAACTATACCTTGAGAAGATAATTTGTTTTCTATATAGGTTTTGGGTATCTGGTTGGACGAATTTTGTGAGGAGTAGTGGAATCCAGATTGGACAGCAAATGCGGTTGAGGTATCGTCATCGTGCTGTAACCTGGGAAATTCTCCTCTCAAATGTTTAGGCTGGTTGTTCAATTGTATTTTGGCAAGTCGGATATATTTGCGGTGTATATAAAATTAATTAGCAATATCTTCAAAGAGGGTAATTTTGAGAATGAAAAATTATTAATGATATTAAAGTAAAAATCTTCGATATGTATATTAAATTAATTAGTAATATCTTCAAAGAGGGAAATTTTGTAACGGAACAAGTTTAGAAGGGATATCCGTTTGAAGGAAGTCAACCGTTTGAGACTACCGCTTGGAAAACATATGTTATTTGAAACATCAGTTTAAAAAAGTCAGCCAGGATGGGAATAGGAGACTTCCGTTTGAAGCACAGTCAACCGTTTGAGACCACCGTTTGGAAAAACTATGTTATTTGAAACAACCGTTTGAAAAATTCAGCCGGGATAGAAATTATGTTATTTGAAAAATTATGTTATTTTAAAATTCAATTTTGAAAAAGTCAGCTGGTATAGGAATATGAGAAATTCCGGTTGAAGTGCAATTAAACTATAACATCAAACCAAATATAATCCGGGTGAAGTGCATTTGCCATAGAGACGACAACATACAGGGGGTTCCGGGTGAAGTGCAATTAACATCAAACCAAATACAATACGTCTGAAATATCGTAACAAGTATCACCACAATAAACATGTTAACGTCAAAACAGCTGCCCCCATGATATTTCTACGAGACCTTATCCCCAACCCATCCCTACCACCAACCAATCCCTACTCTTCAAGTCTATGTTCGTAGAAAACCTTCGCCATCTTCCGGCGGTATTGTAGAGGATCATCCATCTGGTCTTCATTTTTCTGTTTCACTGACTCATAAGATGTCAACCGATCAAGGAACATGCACAGCCACACCCCGCAATCGCTTGTTCCCACCTGTTGTGGGACATCTTCATATAACCTGGTAAACTCCACAAACTCCGTCTTTTTTCCACGAGCGGTGTAGAAGTCAAAAAACCACAGCCAGTGACTAAAGCGATAAACAAGTTCCTTGGTGTAATCGGTCACATAGGTACTCGTAATCGGTGTTTCCAGGCTAGAATTTGGGTTTAAGAATGTTAGTCTAGATGAAACAGTTATTCACCTTTTAATTTTATAGATATTCATCATAAATAGAACCGTAGCAAGTTCATACCTGTCGTAAACGGTGTAAGTCCAGTGGAGAAGGTCAAATGCCACGAGATACCAATGGGCACACATGTTAACCGGGACATATACCTGAGTGAACAAATACAACTCTAACATTTAATTACTTACAAAAAATAAACCTTTCTAATAACGCAGAATGAAAAACACAAACCACATCCGTCTCGAGAATCGAAGGATACGGTTCTTCCGTCCCGTCGCCCAGTGATTTAATCAGCTTAGTATTATGGAACCAGGGTGGTAGAATGCTCCACCGTTCCGTTGGCTTGCGCGAGTAGTAAAGGTGGTTTGACCACGCCCATATGTGCTGATTAAAAATCGAACGAGTAAACAAACCACCAACATATTTAACAAAAAATATATAAAAGTAGATGGCTTCCCACACTCACATCATCCATCAGCCACCCTGAGTCACAGTTAACCTTTAACAGCCTTGTCCAAAATTCAGGTCCGACTTCCACACCGTTGGTCAAAGACAGTTTAGTGGTCTGACCTGTTTTTGAAAATCTAACAATCTCATTATCAGATGGGTTAGTAATGTTAACCCTCCTCTTCAACTGGTATGTGACGTATGGGGATAGACAGGCAGGTCCCAGTTTTCGTCGGCGTTTTGGTCTGCCCTCTTCATCTTTAACAGCCTACATAAACCAATTTAGTACCTAAGGTAGATACGGTCTCATACAAACCGGTATACTTGTTGTATAACTCGAATTACCTCATCCTCATCTATCAATGTGAAGTCCAAACACCTAGCAAGATCTCCATAATCATGTGCCACGGTGTTCACAGCCCCCGTAGGGGTGTGGTAAACATCATTAACCTAATATATCGCAGAATCGACATAATTAGTAATAAAAATTAATCATATTGTCATGAATTGGTTAGTGTAAATATACCCCATCGGTCACAGGGCCCTCAGGAGCCTTTCCTAAATCACCAGGGGTTCTCCACTTAGTCCCAGCCTTCAAAACATAATAAAAGTTAACAGCATAATAATTTGGGGGTTTATTAACGACCATTTCAAACAGAGACTGAACTATTTTACCTCCAATAGCAATGGATCTTCTTGTATGTTCCAACCATTACTGGAACCAGTTATCTCCTCTACAACCTAACATAAGAAATTAATCAATTTACAATCTTTGCTACAATTAACTAGCACAATGTGCATGACACAATCTAACATTTTTCTTAGAGGTTGAGGGAGTTGTTGCCGAAGCACCATCAGCAGACTGAATTTTCAGGCCCTGCGAGTCACAAACACATATATGAACATAGTATGTATAACTGGTAATATTACAGAGGCTATAAAATACTTACTTCCAGTTTACTCATAATCTGGTTTAGGGAATAAGTATGTTCCCTCAGGGTACGGATCACCACCACCATCTGCATTTCCTTCTCAGTCTGAGGAACTTCCCCTAGGAACCTATCTCCCTGTAACATAAACGACACGTCCTCCTCTATTCCCGCTGGGATGACAATTTCTTCCCTGAATATGCTTCCACCGACGAAATCCTCCTGGTACACCGGTTCGCTACGTCCAGCTTGACATGTAGGATCTTCCTGTTTCCATTCAGTACCACATATCGCAAGAAAACTGAGTCTCCACCAGTACTGACTGCCCTCCTCGATGGTTGGACTAAGTAGACACGGTAAGAATTCTGGGTTCTATTAAACACAACAGAAAGCGATTGAAAATTTATCAGTAACTCTTCAAGTGACTTCAACCGGAACTACTAAAATCCGACCCAACTATGTTACCTGCAACGTACGACTAATTTTTGCCGTCCCAGACTATATCCTATTATTAATAATAATAAATTCAATATATTCTTCAATAAATTAATTAATCGCTTACGTTATCGGCTCGCGTCATCATCTCTACTGCATCGGCCCACGTGATTATTGGGCATGTTCGAGGACCCAAACAACGTGGGATTTTGGGAACATAGTCACGCTCTCTTCTTCTCAGGAGTTCCGGGAAAGTCTCTATTATCCACATCTGGCCAAATAACACCAAAAGGACCTTTATGAGGATTAACTAAGCATTTTTTTATAATGTAATTATTAACTACCTTTACGAGGAGTAACAATGAATATTACCTTCAATGGGTATAGAAACCCAGCAGCAGAGTATTGGAAACCTGGGACTTCTTTGTTTCCAACATGAGCCTTTCCTTTCCTCGCTTTTTCACGTTCAGCTCTTGCCGCTTTCTTCCTGCTTAGGATGTTTTTAACCTTGGGATAGGTTAAGTCCCACAGATATTCCCCCCACTCGTAAACGTTCCAGTCCTCAAAGCTCTCTACCAACTCTAATAAAACGTCATCAATTTTACAGGTATCTTGTGAACCCTTGAACCCTATTTCCACCAAACATAATAGGCACACACGTACTGTATCCTCGTCTGATAATAAGGTCTCTGGTGTTTGATTCATTTTTGAAAATATTAACCGAAGTTTAGATACCCTGGGTTCAGTAGTCTTAAAAATCCGTTTACAAAAAGAGGTTTCTGATTGTATGATTCCTTTTTTTAAAAAACCAGACTTCCAGAAACTAAACCCTGTCATCAAGCAAAACTGTAAAGGACCAAATATGTAAGGCTTCCCGCCAAACTCGTAGATGAGCCCATTTACACCGTCATCTACCAACACCTCATGGTGGAACAGTGCATGGCATATTTTTGTGCCCGCTGATACACATCCGGCCGAGAGCCACTTATGGAAACACGTGCTGTCCCATATAACAAACTGATCTTCGTTTAGCTTGTCCCGGATCTCATTTATGATGCCTAGGTTGAACCGTATTCTCACGTCAGCCTGCATTAAATACCAGTTATTGCAGGTATGTAGTATAAAATCATCATAAGTTAGTACATTGTTGTTATTGGTTCTGAGTTTTTACCTCCCCGTAGGATCTTGGTCTCATGATCACCTGTAAATCGTGATCGGCATCCATGTCTGTTACAAACACACCCGATGATGAAGAGGGAAAAGATGGGTTAATATGTGAAGAGCTTGGGAGTAAAAAAAAATGGCGGTAGAGGGTATGAACGGATAACTTCAGCCGGATTAGGGTTATGTAAGGGTAGATATTAATGGAGATGGGCCCACAGATTATTTCGACGGCTCCCGTATCTCAAGAAATTTAATGCTAGCAGGAGCATTAATACATCTCTTTTCTCCCAATTCTAGCTTAGTGTATGTCGTTTCAATATACCCCGTTGTTTTTAATCCCTTCGTGTATTCATGTTTATACATTGCAATTTTTTTAACAAAATTAAATTATAAAAACCACATGTCATCTTTAATTTTATTGTTTATATATTAATATACATTAGTCGCAATACACTAAGATTAATACAAATGACTTTCTTGACGATGGGTAAACGGTAAATTTAAAGGGTCATTTTAAATATTTATAGGGTTAACTTATGGTAATCCGATTAAACATTAATGGGAATTAACTAATATAAATACAATGTACAATAGTTAATTTAACATTGATTTATAATTATTTTTATTTAATACTTTACCTATATATATTATTCCACATACCCACATTCTCCAACAAAGCATCGATCCTTAAACAATACCCACAGTTGTTCATACTTACAATGTCAACACCGCCACGAGACGTTCTTCGTGAATATCGTGGAGGAAGGCGGACAAGTTACGATAATATACGACTGGTTGTTCACGCTCCTGATTTGGTTCCACCTCCATTGTTTGTTCCATTGATCGAACTACCTCCACCTCAACCTATTACTCAACCCCCACCCCAACCTCCACCTCAAACTCAACCTCCAGCCTTTGACGATGATGACGATGCCTTCTGGGACTGGGCTTTTGATTATTTGTTGCCGGAGAACCAACCGGAGTACCCACCTGAGGACTATTCTCTGTTTGATGATGAACTCCATCTTCATAACGTCGATAAGGCTGTTGATCAAGATTACGAGGAGGACTGGAAAGCCCTTGATGAGGTTTTGGAGGGAGAACGCATGGATCAAGAATACGAGGATAAGGTCCGGTTCGAGTCCGATACTGATTACGATTATTGGTCGGACTGGTCGTATTAGTTTTACACCGTCTCCATTTAATGTGTGTGTGTTATCTATGAGCTGACAAATGACAATGTTCTAGGGAAATAAATAGTATACATCCAGAATGTAACTTTTAGTTCTATCATCAGGGAAATAAATACCAAACACATTAAATGACAATGTTGAATAGAATGTTATAGACGTGAGGGTACACTACAAAAATAGTGTACCAAACACATTTAGTGATATAACAAAATACTGCGACATTTTATTGAACGGGAGTTAACAACCTAATACTGACGGGGTAATGAACGAAAAAAATAGAACTTGTCCGCCATGAACCTCCGGTACTCCATACAGGAAACTTTGAAATCGGTGTCACGATCGATGGGCTTTCCGGACACTAAGTGTTCCATCAGCATACAAACATATAACGCCTCGTTGTTTTTGACATTATCATTCGATTGTATAAATTCCTGGTTATCATCGTAGATCAGAACATTCTCAACGGTTTTCACCTTCTTCCAGTAACCAAGTTTCACTAGGAGATATGTGAAATAGACGTTCATTCTAGTAAATTTAGGATGAACGGAACGTCTGTACTTCTCACCATCAATCTCTTGAGGGTAATACATCAACAACTGAAGTGAGCGCATGTCAAGACGAAATAGTGCCCACATGTTAGCTCTCCAAGCACACGGGTAGAAATACATAATCTACCTCTAATATAGAAGGGAATGGCTTAACTTTCCCAGAACAATAACTAACTGCGTTCTTGTGGCATGAGTCAACCAGGTGTTCATAAAATTTTGGTGGAAGTATAGTCCAGCGTAGTTTAAGCTTAGGATCACCCATCAACTGTCTATGTCTCCACTGCATCAACCTACCAACCCACCCTTCAATATGCTGAAATGAAATTATAAATAATTTAAGAATTACGATCGGAAACATTATCTGCTTAATTAACTTGAAAAGATATGCTTACAGTTGTTGACAAAGGACCATAGCCCAAGAGTGGACCCCAGAAACTTTTATCAAGTTTGATTTCTTGAAAGAACAATGCAGAGTAACAGTATGGTTGATCACCATTGTTATAAAACTCTAGAACATCCTTCGACCAATTGTCACACTCGTCATCTGGAATGGCCCATCTTCGTCTTTTAGCCAAAGGTTCAGTAGGGGGCTTTGCTATGAGTTTCTCTTGAGCATAAACTCGAGGTTCAACCTCTTCGATGTCCTCATTCCTTTCGCTGCACCCTGATGAAGATGAAAGGTTTTTTTTTGGAAATCCTCCATTGTTTTGGAAATCCTCCATCAGTGGACGTATTAAATCGGAATTGCGATTGGGTTGGGAGCTGTATTGATGATCCATACTTTCCCCCTTTTTTTTAAATAATTCTATTTTAAAAAGGGATTTTTATTGATGTTAAATAGGTACGTCATTTGTCTTGGACACGTCATAAGTTACCCCTAAAATTAGTCGGCTACATAAAATATCTATATTTAGCACCCTACGACTAAATTTAGCCGGACCCATCTGAATCAAATAGTTGCATGTTTCCCGCCAAAATATTTTGAAAGACAACCCACCTATAAAACCCCTATAGTTATCGAGAAGTGTCAAAAAACACCAACACCCTGAAAAATGTGGCCCGAACGGGAGAAAATGTGTTTGGCACAAGCCTTCTTGGAGGTGAAGAACGCCATGAGTGACGGAGAGAATGATGACTTCTGGGAGCGAGTCGTCAATCATTTCCATCTGCTGCTTGGTAAAGAAGTACACCACCGCAGTAAAGATGTGTTGATTGCCAAATGGGCGGCTATCCGGTTCAAGATAACCATGTTCAGGGTTATATACAATATGACGGTGGACGAGGATGAAGACAGGCTATTAGACAGGGTCGAAGTGGAATTCTTGTGGGAGTATAACCAAGAATTCAAACTACGCAACGTGTGGCCACTGCTGAAAGACGAGAATCTCGATGGACCAGAGTATTAGGCTGATGTATCTGTAGTTTTATGACCGTATTAAATAATTTTGTTCTATCAGGGTTACTCTATAAATGTGATGTCCTGTTATGTTTTGTTTTAATATTCTCGATTGACCAGATTATTAGGGCTGATGTATCTTTATTTGTTCTACCGGCTGAACTTTCAACCAGACGTGCAATGTTGTGCAATACGGCTGAACTATCACCGGCTTAAAATATCATTCTCTACTCAACCGGATGACTCTCTTTGAACCGGATTATGAGCTCCGCTTCAAAACTTCTATCCGGTGGAATATACAGCCACTTGACAATTCCATCCGGTGGAATATACAGCCGGTTGACACTTTTTACTACTTGAAGACTCAACTTAATACTTAAGATCACAAGGGAACTCCAAAAAAAAAACTTAACATCACAATGATAAAAAAAAAGGTATAAATTAAACAAAAGCAACTGCACTTCCAACACAATTATATATTATAATATTATTATTATTATTATTATTATTATTATTATTATTATTATTATTATTATTAATTTTAAGTAAATGGAATATTTTAACCAGATGTGACGGTTGCTTTCTGATCTACAAGATGGGACGCATGCTTTGTGCAGATCGTCGGAAACACGCAACGGGTGAATATACATCCGGTTGACCGTTCAAAACTGAAACTTTTAATACTTTAAACCTCAATTGAATAAACGGGTGAACTTTTAACCAAACTAATTTAAACCGGAACCTTTTAAAAAATCCGATATAATATACAGCCGATTGATACTCCTATATACTGGAATATATAATCCGGTTGACAGTTCAAAATTAAGACTTTTATTACTTTAAAACTCAATTGTGTCGCAGTAAATCATTCCATAGCCTACCGGGTGAAGTTTTAACCAGACGTGCCGGCTGACAATTATCTACGGTTGAATAAACAGTTAATGCAGCAGAATACCTATTAAATCTCAAACAGATATTAAAAAAAAAGTATAAATTAAACAATACCAACTACACTTCCAACACTCACAATTACATATATAATCCAAAAAGAAATGGTTTCACTAATACACAGATCTTAAAATGTATAGAACTTCCAACACTCCCAATTACATATATGGAACAACCAAACATTATGACAAAGTAAAAAACATCAAAAGTAAGCATAATGACGTAGTAGAATCGGGTTATAGCGGGCCACAAACGGAGAGGAATCGGCTTAGGATGATTCTTCTAAGTGCTGCAAACCTCACATGTGCCCCTGGTTTATAATTTTATAATAAAATTATACAATAACTTAAAATCTGCTCTCACTAAAGCATTTGTATGGACCGCAACAGACTCCTCGTCTCGATGGTTACCACAATAACTTAAAACCTGCTCCCAGGAGAGACAAAGTGCAATCTTCCCCTGCACAAGTAAATATTACAAACTCTGAAAGTAAAATCACTAGCATTCTTTACAAGATCCGGGTGAAAGCTAACCTTTTCCACACTCAGAGGCAGCGACTCCCACATTGTTAAACTGAGATGTTGAAAGAAAAAATGATAGAATAACATTGTAGAAAGCAGTCAAGTTAGGGATAAGGATGAATACCAAAAACGTTAACTATATATCGATACTCGAGGGTGTGGTAGATGGAGATAAGACCGAATATTTATAATTATTATTATTAATTAAATGGACTATTATCACCAGATGTGACGGATACAAGATGGGACGCATGCTTTATGCAGATGTAAACATATAGTTTCATTGGAAACACGCAACATGTAAACATATAGTTTCATTGGAAACACGCAACATGTAAACATATGGTTTCATTAGAACTTGATCCATTTATTACTTCAACATTAATTAAATTAAATTGAGGGTTGAAACTTGTGACACTTCCACTTTTCTTGTAGTCCGGATGAAATTTACACCGGGTGAAAACTAAGTTGGGAAATTATTATTTTATATGATATATTATTTTATTTTAACTTGATAAATTATTTTTATTTAATACAATTTAAAAAAAAATGTTACAGTTATCAGAGTCACGATTAGAAGTATACTCTTCCGAGTATCCTAGATTGTAAAGTTTATAAATATATCAATTTTTATATTTTATATATTTTATCGAGACAAGTTTAAAAAAAATATATCTTTTAAGAAGATGGGACGCATGCTTTATGTGCAGATCATATAGTCAAGCCATTTATTGCTTTAGTCCAGCCACTTATTGCTTTAACATTAATATAATTCTCCGGTTGAAACTTGTTAAACTTCCACTTTTATGCATTCCGGATGAAATTTACACAGGATGGTTTTTACAAGATCCGGGTGAAAGCTAAGTTTTGCAAAAATTAAATTGAGGAATTATTATTTTATAGGAAAAATTCTTTATTTTAAATTGATAAATTATTTTATTTTATAACAAATTTAAAAAAAATTACAGTTATCGATACAAGTTTTATTAAATAAATATCTATCAAACCAATTATCCTTTAACATTAGTTAATATTATCTCAAAAATATAATAAAAAATAACCCAACCAAAGCAACAGCTCAAGTTTTAATCTGAACTATTAGTTTTAATCTGACCTATTATATAGCAAATATAAATTATAACCATTTTATAGTAAAACTTCAAGATTTTTAGAACTCTGACATATTATATAAACTATATATAGCAATAAGGCCCAAAGAACAATGATTTATATAAACCATATGATAACAATTATTTAGAACAAATATTTTATAAAAAGTATATAAAACAAATTAAACTCGAGAATTGTAACTTAACAGGCCATAGCAGAAACCCATCTAACATTTGGGAAGGCCCAAATATTTATTTAATAGTAAACGATAATGATATTTTGAATTATTTTGAAATTTAAAGGGGACCCTTTCCACTTGTCCGGCTAAATATTCCCAGCGGCTAGCTGGCTTATTAACTCCGGCTAAAAACTGGCTCGGCTAAGTATTAGCCTCCGTATTTAAATCGGATGTACAATGAAACGTGGCAGCCTCGGGGTGCTACGGATGAAATCCGGCTAAAATTGGACCGGAAGCACAACCTACGGCTGAATATCAGAGAGAACAAAATATATGTCAAGTTCTTATTGGCGATCAGAAAGTTCAAAGATTGGAAGGTGGGCCCGTGTTGTTGCCTTATTGTCAGTCCAGTACACGTGTAGACCTCCCATTGTAGGATTCCGATAGTTTTTAGACGGAATTGGTGATTTGTCTGCTTCGCATTCGTGGGATTGGTGAGGGTCAGTTTGGAGAATTCGAATTCAAAGGGTCAAAACTGTAGTTTCAAAGTTAACAATGGTCATTTTCGTGTTTTTCCCTAATTCAAAACCTAAGCATAGTATTTAAACTAAAAGTTCTTGCTTATAACACACATAGAAAACCTTCACAACTCATTTAAATAAACAAAAATTTGATAAATTATATACATCTCAAAACCAATAAAGAGACTTCTTGATCCTGGAGCATCAACCATCCAAATGATCATTACCTAACGTCATAAAATACACAGTATTAATACAAACCAAAGTGGATTAATTAAACACCTAGAGCATAGTCCATGGTCACGAAGACAACCATATATATCTATATCTATATATCTATATATCTATATATACTATATAAAAGAAAAGATTGATGCTGAGGGGGCATCACCATAACCCTCCTCAGCATCATTTTCCCGCCTAAATCACTTCCCCTTTAGAAACTCGCAGATCCTTTCAATAACCCGACCCATATATCGCATACAGTGTCACCTAAAAACCCTAATTTCGCTTAACCATCGTGCATTTTCCTCCCACTTCATCTGCCGTCAAACCTGCCAATCTCCCCCTTCCTCATCTCCGACGAATCAAATCGCCGCCGTATAATCCGAAGGAGTTTGGATCAATGTAAGTTTCTTTTATAATTACATCTTCTTTTATGATTCTACCCTCTCAATCTGCTCCGTTGAAAGAACCGATCCTACAAAACCAACAATTATTTCCGATTTAAGGGTTTTTCTGGGAACATCGATTTCTAATGAACTCTGTTTTGTGTAAATCGTCAAAATCTATGATTTACATTCGATTCATCATAAAACCAACAACAATTTCGGATCCATGTAACTTACATATGCAGGGCCGGTCCTGAGAATTTCGATGCTCAGGGCGTGAGTCGAAAATTTGCCCCTGTTAAAAACATTTATTATAAATAGTACAACACAAAGTTTTAAGCGTTTGGAACCTAGTCAAGCTAGGCGGCTCATCCCCACGCCGATTTTATTAACTAAATAAAAAGTACAACACCGTTGGTTGCAAAGTGGTTAACCAAGTCGATTAGTTTCAGTGGATCTACAACAGCTCACCTTCTTGCAACATAATATGAAGGTATGCCCCTACCTTTGCATCTTGACTTGTTTGTTGGTATCTATGAATTAAATAATCAGTTTTACTTTTGTTCTAACAACAAACCTTAGTTATTAACTCACCTTAGTTATTACGTAACTACATAATTTTTTTTTTGATCAGCCTATAATTGGGCTTAAACCCCCCACGTCATCATTAAGAGTTTAATTTCATAACATATGAAATACAATCGAAAACCGAATGAATTGGCCATTCTAAAAAAAAAACTACTAAACAAATTGATAAAAATTTTAATATGTAGGTGTACAATATAGAATTGTTTAGAATAACAAATTTTATTAGTTGCTTAAAAAATGGGATTTTATAATCACGAAACACACAAATCAAGAACCTCAACTAATATTTTATTATATTAGTTGTTTATTAGACGAAACAAATTTAATAATACAGAACCAGAATTGGTAACCTCAAATTGATGTAATATATATTGTTTGATACCCTTAAATGAATGTGAATATGCTGCTGCCCCTTCCATTGTGATGCCCTGGGCTGGAGCCCAGCTGGCCCAGGCCCAGGGCCGGCCCTGTACATATGCGATCCTAATTATAGATTCATATTCGATTTATCAAGAAACGGCATGTTTTAACTCTTTTCTCCTTATTTTGGATTTATATTTGATTTATCGATTGTGCTGATTTTGTTCAGATAAGCAGTGGAATTACAGAACCGTGACAAACAGGGACCTATTTTTTGGTATGATGAGCAATTCTTCAATTTTGATTTGATATGAATCTCTTATCTACAAACTTTCAATTGAAAAGGTAATTTATTTATTTCTTCAAACTAACCTGTGATTTAAACTTATTGCAATTATTTATTATTATGTGGTCATCATCAGAATTTAAACTTATCACACAAGGCTATTGACTATGCAAGGTATTATACCATTAGGCTGTATTTTCTTCAAATTTTAACATCATTTTAGTACAGATTTCTGTTATGGCTTTCATTGTGCAAGGTATTATGCAATTTTGATGTATGTATAAGTTATGCACATATGAATAACCTACTTATCTAATTATGTGTGCTTAGAAAATAATCTAAACCAGGCTTTGAAACATTTTTTTGTCAATTATAATTAAGATTCAAGGAAGGTTACAAAAGCAAAATTATCATGATAGTGTTATTGATCTGAGTGGCTTTTAACCTCTTCGACCCATTCTCTTTAAGTATGTACACTTTGACAAGACTAAACATGACTTATCTATTTATATTTTTTTGGCTTTTCTTTGATCATATCTTTTGGAATGGTTGATAAAAAAAATTTCTTCAGGTGCAAAAGCCATATACAAATTTCTTCTTTATTGAATCTTTTCGCATACACTTAACTTACACATATAGACATCAAGTGTATATGCAATGCGCAGTCGGAGCTTGGAATCAATTCCCATTTGTCCATTATAGATGATTGATGCAAGGTCTACCATCATTGATGTGTGATATCACCCCCAATTTACATTTGTCCTATTTCATTCTTGAAGTTTTTGGTAAGACTATATGTTCATTTTTTGTTTTGAATTCTATTTCTATTTATTCTGACTAAATGAGGACTTATCCTTCTGTGGTAAAATCATATTGTTTGTTTCTTTATTAGTTTAAGTTGCTTGATCTTGGTTTAGGATTGTTTTTCAGATATTAATTTTATGTTCACTGCAGTTGCAAAACATATCAAATGGTTTATTAACTTTTTAAAGGTTACATTTATTATAATATGTTAAATTTTGAATTCATTTTTTTATAATCCACCCGTGCGCACGGGTATAAAAAACTAGTATATATATATATATATATATATATATATATATATATATATATATATATATATATATATGGGGAATGATAAAATGAAAACCTCTCCGAGATTGGAAAACCGTGAAAACCAAGCTAAAAAATTCGGTTTTTGTTCCGATTTTTTTTATGGTGATTCTCTAAGTTAAAAAAAAACCCCTTTATGCAAAAAAGTAAAAAAAACGCCTAGTAAATATTTTAAATTTTTTTTATAACTGATGTAACATATGTAACAGGGTCGGTTATAAAATATTTTTTTTAAAAAATTTTACTAGGCGTTTTTTTAATTTTTTTGCATAAAGGGGTTTTTTTAAACTTAGAGAATCACCATAAAAAAAATCGGAACAAAAATCGAATTTTTTAGCTTGGTTTTCACGGTTTTCCAAACTCGGAGAGGTTTTCATTATATCCCTCCCCTATATATATATATATATATATATATATATATATATATATATATATATATATATATAGGGAGAGGATCATTTGAGAACCAATTGGGTTTGAGAACTTTTGAGAACTATTCTGAGCCACAAGTTATATATAAGGAAATCCCCCCCCATGAATTTGAATGCTTCCCCCTTGAAAATTAGTGGCTCAGAATGGTTCTCAAAAGTTCTCAAAGAAAAAAAGTTCTCATTTGAACCTAACCCTATATATATATATATATATATATATATATATATATATATATATATATATATATATAGGGTGAGGTTCATTGTAGACACTTTCACATGTGAAATAGGTCTTTTTCACATGTGAAATGCTCTAAACAATTAGAAAAAGGAAAAAAAGGAAAAAATGAAATTATCACAACCATTAGATCAAGAGATCTAATGGTGAAAAAGGGTGTCTACCTGTCTACACTTATGGGGGTGTCTACAATGAACTTTTCACATATATATATATATATATATATATATATATATATATATCATTTGAACCTCCTTCTATATATATATATATATATATATATATATATATATATATATATCATTTGAACCTCCTTCTATATATATATATATATATATATATATATATATATATATATAGGGAGAGGATCATTTGAGAACCAATTGGGTTTGAGAACTTTTGAGAACTATTCTGAGCCACAAGTTATATATAAGGAAATCCCTCCCATGAATTTGAATGCTTCCCCCTTGAAAATTAGTGGCTCAGAATGGTTCTCAAAAGTTCTCAAAGAAAAAGCTTTCATTTGAACCTAACCCTATATATATATATATATATATATATATAGAAGGAGGTTCAAATGCGAACCATCAATTTGCCTAAGATGGGTAGGGACAATCTTGGACCATTAGATCATTTAGTTGGATGGGTGAGATTAAAGAAGATTGGAGAAAGGGAGATAAAGCGTAAATTAAGGATGGAAGGGTAAAACAGGGAGAGAACTCTTGTTGACTTTTTTCAAGTTTCCCCACATTTTTAAAACAAACATAACTTTTTCATACGACCTTTTTTTTTAAAAAAAAAATCACCATAATTCTAGTCGCGTTTTTATCTTTAATTCGAGACTAGGTTTGCTCGATTTGGAGAAAAAAAAAATTTGACGTTTTTACGGTGTTTCCAGATCAGTTTTTTTTAGGATGTTCTAGTAGCGATTTAGGATTATGCTGAATTTCAGACCTTAATTCGAAGCCTAAACTATCTTTTTTATTTTTTAAACTATTTTTATACACTCTGCTGGTATTTTTTTTATGATGTTTGTGCTTGTGTTTGGTTTTCAAGTTTTTTAGACATTGTTTTAGTGCTGGTACTGCTTGATATTTACAAGAGCACCGAACTAGCACAAATTTATACAAGCAAAACTTTTAAAACTTATAAAAAACTAAAAAAAATCAGCATTTTTTTGTTCTGTGCTGGTGTGCGTATGAGTCTGTGCTGATTCCGTGCTATTGTAGACACCCCCATAAGTGTGAGGTTCATTGTAGACACCCCCATAAGTGTAGACAAATAGACACCCTATTTCACATGTGAAATTACTTTATTTCACATGTGTTTTCACATGTGAATTTTTTTGAACAATGAGAAAAAGGGGGAAAAAAAGAAAAAAGAAATTAATCATAACCATTAGATCAAGAGATCTAATGGTGAAAAAAGGTGTCTACATGTCTACACTTATAGGGGTGTTTACAATGAACTTTTCACTATATATATATATATATATATATATATATAGGGAGAGGATCATCTGGAGAACCAATTTGATTTGAGAACTAAAAAGAACTAATTTGAGCCACAAATTTATTTACATGTATCCCCCCTCCCATTAATTGTAGTGGTCCCCCCTGAAATTTGTGGTTAAGATTTAGTTCTTAAAAGTTCTCAAAAGAAAAAGTTCTCATTTGAACCTAATATATGAAAATATTGAATGCCGCATGACATCACCACAACAATCTTTTTTTTCATTTTCCCGCTCAAGTGGTTTGCCTCATATTTTTTTTTTAATTGGTTTGAATAATTGACAAAGTCATTAACTAATTTTTTAACAAAGTAATTGACATTAAATGCATATCTCATATCCTAATTTAAAAACTGAAATTAATTGAAATTAATTCATAATAAATGAGGATGTGAATACCTTTTTTTTTGTAAGTATTCATATCAATTACTAAGTTTATTCAAAAACTATTTCATAATTTAACATTTACCAATCGAAAGAAAATTATATAAACATATTAAATATTAAATGTATATATTTTTCTAAATAATTAATCAAATTGTAAAAATAATTTGAAATTCACGGAAATAACTTGCAAGTAAACATCCGAAAATTTTAATTGTTTAAACATTTTAATTTCACAAAAAAAATACTTGCAAAATTATATCCGAAAATTTTGCACATTAAATTCAAATTTCTATATATTTTTAAACAATTTTCGATTACAATTTAACAAAATTTCATAATTTTAGGATGTTGGCCATTTACCAATTCAAATATTAAATTTTTAAAAATTCAACAATCAAATTTCCAAAATTTTTAAAATTCCAAATTAATCCAACTAATTTCCCTAAATATATAACCGAATTTGATGTATCATCTTTTTTTTTAGGAAACAAAATTCGAATTTCATGATTGCGCCATGATCGATCTTTTTAAAAATCTATATATATGTATACAATCACTGCGCCATGATCTTTTTAAAAATCTATATATATGTATACAATCACTTCGAGTTCGTAAAGACCATAATCATCATCACCAACAGAGGTTTTCTAAAACATCCTAATCTTCTGTTTCACTTCGAGTTCATAATCCTCATCACCATTCTTCTTCTTCTTACTTGATATTCAAGTTCTTTCTGGTTATCTCTATTCATCTCTTTACTTTTAAATTTCATTCTTTAATCTACTTAGAGTAAATTACTGTTTGAGTCCCTGTGGTTTGCCATTTCTAACGGTTTGGGTCCCTCAAAAAAAAATCTAACATTCTGAGTCCTTAAGGTCCATTTTCTCAACACTTTGAGTCCCTGAGACTAACATGGTTAGATTTTTCTGTTAATTAAAAGGGTATTTCAGTCAATTTCATTTGAAGGACTAATTATGCAATATCTCATAATGAGGGATTGTTTCTATAAATTAATAAACTAAAAAGAGAATGGATTATTATTAGTAATTTAATACCCAACCCACCCACCCAAGCTCCCCGTGACTTTTTTTCACCACAAACTCCGGCAACCTCCACCACCACCATCTCCGGCGACCTCCGTGATCACCATCTCCGGCGACCTCCGTTATCACCATCTCCGGCGACCTCTGCCACCACCACCTTCCCTAACATAAAACCCAAATCCGCCTTCCCACGATTACCAATTTCCCCATCATCAAATCTTAGTTTTCTTCACAAAACCCAATCCCCATTTGAAATAACTCCACATCCATATGGAATTAAGCAAAAATTTAAAACCTCTGCATTCTCCGACTTCGGTTTCAGTGGATTAGAGGGCGCCCAATCTGTAATCGAAGCTGACTCAGCACCAACCATCATCATCGTCGCTCACGATTCTAGTCTAGTATTCGGTTCGAGCGTTTCCAGATCTAGGGTTTGAGTGGTAGTGGTGGTAGCATCGGAGAATAGGGTGGCGTCAGGAATCTGAATATATTTCTTCTGTTGGTACCATTCATCTTCCCAGTTTATATCCAAACTAATTTCCACGAAAAAAGATGACTTTGAAATTAGGTAATCTGACATATACATAGAAACCAAATAAATCATTCATAAATGATAACTTCGAAACTAAACCACTCATTCTGTTAAACCCTTTTTTCTCTCCGGTGAAAATATCGATAAGGGTTCTGGATTTCTCGATAAATGGTGGTAGTGTTAACAGTGACGGTTTTGGAGACCGGTTTGAGATAGACGGAGATGGTGATGGCGGAGCTCGCCGCATATGGTGGTGGTGGAGGTCGCCGGAGCTTATGGTTGCAGAAAGTCAACGAGGAGGGGGGGGGGCTTTGGTGGGTGGGGTTTGGTATTAAAATATTTTTATTAATATTACATAAAGACTCCTCATTCTTTTAAAAGTTAGATAAAGGGGAAAAAAGTTAATAACAATAAAATACTAATATAATACATTCTCTTTTTAGTTTATTAATTTATAGAAACAATCCCTCATTATGAGATATTGCATAATTAGTCCTTCAAATGAAATTGACTGAAATACCCTTTTAATTAACAGAAAAATCTAACCATGTTAGTCTCAGGGACTCAAAGTGTTGAGAAAATGGACCTTAAGGACTCAGATTGTTAGATTTTTTTTGAGGGACCCAAACCGTTAGAAATGGCAAACCACAGGGACTCAAACAGTAATTTGCTCATCTACTTAAAATTGTGACTTATGATTGATCTGTAAAACATATAGATTTCTACTTCTTATGCAACATTACTTATGATTGATATGTAAAACATATAGATTTTTACTTCTTATGCAACATTTATCATAATAATTAAACATCAACATGTCTATTTAAATGTAGGGGCAATTGCATATATCTCCCTACAAAACTCATCAATTGCATATTTACCCATTCTAAAAATTTATTGCATATTTCCCCCTATTTTTAGTCTTAATTGCATATTTACCCATTTTAGTTAACTTAATTAATTGGATTGACCAATTTACCCTCACTCTTTTTAATCATTTGCTCAAAAATTGATACAGAGAAACTTCTCATTTCTCAACCCCCATGGCCGTTACCCATCTCATACCTTTCTCCGCCTAGATTTGATCCATCCAAACAATATATCTTCTTCGTTTCTTTTTTATCATTGATTGTTGATCTCTATGGTTTGTTTGGCTCTTGATTCACATTCGACTGGTCGAATATAGGTCATCTTCTTTCAATCTTTCTAGCAGATCAAATATCTTTATTGGCTTTGACGGTTTGGTGAGGCATCGACGACATCGATTAAATGTGAAGTGTTATTTCATGTTGGTTCCATATGATTAATTTGTTCTAAGGGTTCTGTGACTGTGTGCTTAATCTAGTTTGGATTTCAATCGGGTATGTTCATGCTTGATTGAGTATTGTTTTTGGATTTACTTGGATGCGATTGCTTTTGATTTTTGAATAGGTTATGATTTTTTTATCACCAATATAACGTTTGATCGAAATGGACACACCTATTGCTGTTTGGTGCTTCGATTAGGGTTCGATCCTCACATAGAGGAAGAAGATGAACTTCCGAGAGGGAGAGTGGTAAAGAGAGGAGATTATCTGTTTTTATTCTGAACTATATTTGGAATGTTT
This sequence comes from Deinandra increscens subsp. villosa, assembly GCA_039602395.1. Lineage (NCBI taxonomy): Eukaryota > Viridiplantae > Streptophyta > Magnoliopsida > Asterales > Asteraceae > Deinandra > Deinandra increscens. Next base: position 23,985 of record JBCNJP010008068.1, read on the forward strand.
TAGCGGTATTTCAAGGGTATATTTGTCATTATATTGAAATCTATTAAATATGGGTAAATATGCAATTGATTATATGGGTTGGGTATATATGCAATTACAATTCAAAATAGGGGGATATATGCAATTTTCCCTTATATGTATACGGTTCGTTAAATGTTTATTGATTTCAAAGTTAGATATATACGGTTTTGTTAATGACTATTTAAGCATCAACGTTAGATTTATATATCGAAAAAACGTTTTTCATGTATACGGTTCATTAAATCTATTCGGTACACAATATGTAAAACGACATTTTTTTTAACAATTCTTAAACATCGACATCACAATTTTTTGTATCCCAAATATTAATTCCCCATATTTAAACATCTCCTATAAAACAATTGTTCGTATCCGAAAAAATGGATTAGATAGAATATTCAATAGTAAACAGTTGATGAAAAACGAATTTTTTTCAACAACTCTTAAACATCGACATCACAATTTTTTGTATCCCAAATATTAATTGCCCATATTTAAACATCTCCTATAAAACAATTGTTTGTATCCGAAAAAATGGATTAGATAGAATATTCAATAACAAAAATTGATGAAATACAGAAAGACCATTTAATGTTTAACAAATCAGATGAATATTATCAGAAAACTTTAAGAGTTGGACTTTATTTGAAGAATCAATGTTTTAGTCGTGACAAACAAAACATCAAATGTTGTTTATAAGTTTGTATTTTCAAATTTATAACTTTTTATATTGTCGAATGTTAATTTGTTTTCTTTAATTCCAATTATCGAATTACATTTTTATAACATGTTAAATTTTGTATTCATTTTTTCAAAACCTCCCGTGCGTCGCACGGGCACCAAAAACTAGTATATATATATATATATATATATATATATATATATATATATATATAGGATTAGGTTCAAATGAGAACTTTTTCTTTTGAGAACTTTTAAGAACCATTCTGAGCAACTCATTTTCAGGGAGGAAGCATTCAAATTCATGGGGGGAGATTTCCCAATATATAACTTGTGGCTCAGAATGGTTCTCAAAAGTTCTCAAAACCATTTGGTTCTCAAATGAGCCTCTCCATATATATATATATATATATATATAATATATATATATATATATATATATATAGTGAAAAGTTCATTGTAGACACCTCCATATGTGTAGACAGGTAAACACCTTTTTTCACCATTTGATCTCTTGATCTAATGGTTATGATTAATTTCTTTTTTCTTTTTTTTTCCTTTTTCTCATTGTTCAGAAAATTTCACATTTGAAAACACATGTGTATAACGTAATTTCACATGTGAAATAGGGTGTCTATCTGTCTACACTTATGAGGGTGTCTACAATGAACCTCACCCTATATATATATATATATATATATATATATATATATATATAGGGTAAGGATCCTGCGAAAACTCTTTTTTTTTGCGAAAACCTAAAAACTAATACTAAAACCTTCATAACTATTACATACTATAAAACTTGCACAAAAAATCTTAAAATGCCATTCTCTTTAATTCTGGAAAAGAAAATGATATTTCGAAAAAAAAATTATTAGTGCACATGTGCATCATTTTCATTAGTAATACACAAAGAGAATTGTCATGCGAAAAAATATTGTTTAAGTTTAAAACATTTAAAAACAGTAAAATATTTATAGAACTAATAATAATGCTACATATGCACTATAAATATTTGTTATAGTACACATGTGTAGCATAAAATTTTAAAAAAATTTAAAACGTTAAATCTATTTTCATAGTTAAAGATAACATAATTATAAGATTTATGGTGCAAATGTTTTTAAACTATTAATGCATACGACACGTATAAAGTGTTTTTTTATTAGTGCACATGTGCACTAATAAAAAACCACGAAAAGCTAACAACATTATAATGTATTTGGTGCGATTTTTCTAAAACAAATATTAGCGCGTACTATATGTATGAGTTTTATTATTAGTGCACATGTGCACTAAAGATAACACAATTATAAGATTTATGGTGCACTTTTTTAAAATATTAATGTATACGACACGTATAAAGTGTTTTTTTATTAGTGCACATGTGCACTAATAAAAAACCACGAAAAGCTAACAAAATTATAATGTATTTGGTGCGATTTTTCTAAAACAAATATTAACGCGTACTATATGTATGGGTTTTATTATTAGTGCACATGTGCACTAATAAAAAAACGACGAGATGTTAAAGTTTTTTTTTCACAATTAAAGAACTCGTAATTCTAAGGTTTTTGGTGCAATTTTTTTTTAAATATGAACGTTTGAAAAAGTTATAAATGTTTTAGTATTAGTTTTTAGGTTTTCGCAAAAACATGTGGTTTTCACATGATCCTTACCCTATATATATGTATATATATGTGTAGGGGAAGAATCGTGCGTAAACACCATATTTTTTTGTAAAACCTACAAGCACATATTAAAAAAGCGCCTAGTAAATTTAAAAAAAAAATATGTTATAACCGATGTTACATATGTAACAGTACCCTGTTACATATGTAACATCAGTTATAAAATATATTTTTTTAAAATATTTACTAGGCGTTTTTTTTTACTTTTTTTGCATAAAGGGGTTTTTTTAACTTAGAGAATCACCATAAAAAAAAAATCGGAACAAAAACCGAATTTTTTAGCTTGGTTTCCACGGTTTTCCAAACTCGGAGATGTTTTCATTTTATCCTTCCTCTCCCTCTCTCTCTCTCAATATATATATATATATATATATATATATATATATATATATATATATATATATATATATATACTAGGTTTGTAACCCGTGTATCACACGGGGACGTGTAAGTAAGTCTTAACAAACACAATATAAGGCAGTTGGAACGATATCTCTACACACGAACATGTTTGAGATATAATATGAGGTGGACATGTTTCAAGGACTTGAAAGGGGATGATTCAACCTAATTTAGGAGCTACATGAAAAGAAAGTGAGAAACTTGGACTAAATGCATGCATGAGAGTGAAATCCAAATGATTGACTTGGTCATGTTACCGGTTCGTATCATCAGTTATGCACAATGCATTGTTTCATTTATCAAGAAATTTCTAACATATATGTTAGACTTGTCATTTGTTTCAAAATTTAACTCATCCAAAAGTGATTGTTATCAAGCTTTCAAAAGATAACATCTTATGTAAAGCTATTAAGTACTACAACTTCAAATATATAAATGGGTCATTGCTTATATTGAATATTATGTGACGTAGATTTCTTCTTGTTAACTCCCATGACGTTCTTCAACGGTAATTTGCATGGCATCTTCCTAATATTTTTTCTTGCCCACAAGTTTTGTTACTCCCTTTTCGCACGCTGTAACAATAATAACATAACATTCAAAGTTTTAGTATATGACAATTAGACAATTTAATTGACTGGGAAAATTAAATAGAACTTTAACAACAATTACAGTGAATATGAAGGGTGTTGATTTTGGAATTCGTAAATCAATTATAGCCAAGTGAAAGGAAGCGAGTAAACATGTTAGGACCTGGCTGCAAAATAAGATTTGATACCCGAACAAAGTTGTTTGCTTAGTAGCATCATTTTTCTCTGAGTGTTGAAGGGTAATCAAGGAAATCATTATCAAGGACTCATTAATCATAACTTGATTAGATAGTCCATGTCTATTGATGAACCCAAAAAAAAATCGAGGCAAAAAATAAACTTTTGAAATCAAGCTTAACAACTTAATTGTTTTGGTGATTCTTCAGTAAAATTAAAAAATTTTACATTATTAAAAACTACAAATGTCCTGTGGTATTTATAATAATCTAAAAGTTTTGGAAAATGAAAACATTGGGCTGGCATCTTATGCATTTGTGCATGTTTAACCTGTTGCAGAATCATCTATTCTTACAACTACTCCTAGACTGATTATTTGATAGTGCAAAACATCCCCTTACCGATAGTTTCATTATATCCAAGCTCTAACTCAATGATAATCAAATTTGAAACAATTAGGGTAACCAAAACCCAAAACTGCAAGAATTTGGGCTAACAGAGCAACATATTTTTAAAAGACAAGTTTCATGTATAGAAAAGATCATAATTATATTCATGATTTATATACCCACATTCTGAATGATCTTCAATAGCATAACTAATCCAAGTCTATTGGTTATTTATATAATGTGCTCGAAGTGTTGCTAAGCAAGTAATTACTATAAACGTAAAAGTGGTTTGTTTTGTTAAATGGTGATGGGTGTTGGATTATGTGCTGGTTGTTGAATCTTGAAAGTGGGCCACCAAGCTTTAGTTGGTATTACCATATTTTTGCATTTTCTAGGTACAATTCCTAGTTTCCTACAAAGAAAAATAAATCCTATTGCAATTATACAGTAGATCTGATAGCGTATACATGAATGTAATTAAATATATAACTATGCAATGAGCGGTATATCAAATTATAGAAAATATGAATAAACTTGTCTATGCCCTATGTGCTATGGTTGTTATAGTGTTTCTAGAACATTAGTTCTAAGGGGTCTTCGTCCAACATAAGTTTTGTAGCAAGAATGAAGCACCAAGTACGAATCCAACTGGAAAAACTAAACAAAAAATTACTTGAATCGGAGGCGAGAAACAATAGGGATGCAAGAAAAGATGGTTTGTGTATGGATGAAGACTAACACATGAGCAAAAACAGATATCCATATTGAGAATTATGAAGCATATAATGAATAAAAATAAGTAAATTATGAACATGACAAATTTAAAAAATCTTAGAAAAGAACTTGACTGGGAAGGCTGTACAAAAAGAATAGTAAAGAACCAAAATTTGAAGCTTTAGCAAATATGTACATTTTCCTTAATAAAGTAAAACTTTGAATAATCAAGCAAATGTAAAAAGCTTTGTACATAAGAAATGAATGATTAAAAAAATTTCCAACTTAGGTGTAATAAAACTGTTGGCAACTTTTGTGTATTACGACTGTTGGGATTTTAGTTTGTTGAATCTGTTCTAAACTGGACATGTTAGCAATTATTTTGGAGAATCACAAGTTCATTCCATCAACTTGTTTGAAGATTTTAATAATCACAAAAATGGTATAAATTATAGAACTAATAAAAGCTATGTTGTCATTTGTCAAGTTCTTTTTTTTTTAGGCAGAGCAATGGTTATTCCATAGGCAGAGCATTTGTTATAAGACTATTACCAACTTAGATGTTCTTATTTCTGTCTCAACCAAAACAGTAGCATACAACTAAAATAAACAAACACCTACTGAAACATAAAAAACACCACTATTACCAACTTAGATGTTCTTCATTCTTATGCTATTTTATCAGTGTGTCAACTAAAACAACATACAACTTAAATATATAAACACTTACTGAAACATAATAAATACCAGACAAAAAAACCAAGTGAGGCATTTCTACTAACACTTGGTGTGCTATATTTGCTACTTTGATTGAATGAAAACAAAAGTAAAGAAATTGATTACCTGGATCGAAGCTGAGCAACAATAGGTTTGAAGAATGAAAAGAGGCGATGGAGGACGGTTCTGATTGTGATAACAGAATGGAACAACAAACACAACTTTTTTACTTGATAATATAACTGAAATTGAAGAGAAAAATTAAGTCACTAACCTCAACGACGGTAAGGCTTCAAGGAGGAATGCCGTGAGATGAATTAGGGTTGTAGAGAGTAACCATCGTTTGGCGTTGTCGACAAGAACAGATATAGCTGCCTGTTACGATTGAAATCCCACGGGCCTCGATTTCAGTTTTAGGAACATCAATAGAATCGCGCATAGAGAAGGTCAAAAAAATCCAATTGAAGAGGACGATCAAGGGGGCGATGTAGGGAGGAATGGAGAAGAACGTTGGTTTAATATGATGGTGATAAGGTGATTTATGGTGCAGAACCCAAACCTCCAGCGATTGGCCTGCCCAATTGAAGACATTGATGTTGCTAATTAAATTCGAAAACCCAAAGGCTTCAGTGGCGAACATTCAACATTTAATTAATGACGGTGAAGTTGCGATGGTTGATGTGCTCAATTGAATGAATCGGCAGAGAAGAGAGGAGCACCAGTTTACTTTGAGAGTGGATCCTAGAGATGACACGTGGAAAGAAATCCTTAACTGGATTCTTCTTTATTAGAAGAGGTAGATTAATATAGGTGAAATATCTTGTACAAAGGCCTTTTTTCGTGCGAAGCGTTCGAGGGGGGGGGGGGGGGGACGACACGTGGTGGATTTATTTTAAGCGGAGGGGCATTTTTGTCTTTTACACACAAACCCCGTGTTTTACAGCGTGATTTTTTGGGAGCGTTTTTTTATTCACGCATTCTTTTTGCGTTATTTTTTATAATACAGATGTAACATTATTTTTTCTAATTGCATGATTTTTTACAAGCGTGATCTTTTCTTTTAATTTCACGCTTTCTTTGCGTCATTTTTATAATAGAGCTATATTTTTTGAGAGTAAGGGTTGTTGCCTTTTTTATAAAAGCTTTTTTTATGTTTTTGTTTTTTTAAATTTTTCTTTATATTTTTGTTTTTTGCATAATTAAATTTGCTAGGTTGAGGTTAGGGGTTAGATTTTTTCTTAACGAATATGTAATTTTATATTAATTCTTGCCTGATTACAAAGGATATATTTTTTTTATGATATTTCATTATTAGTTTTTTATCGCTCATAACGCATGGGTGATTATATTATTTCTTGCGTAATTATTTACGAGTATTGAAAACGAGAAATTAAATGATAGGAATTGAAAATAATCTTATTATAACGTATACAACATATGATTTTTTCCTAGTCATAAGCTTTTAGGAAATCCATTTTCAATTGAAAAGATGCATTGAGAATCTTGAGAATTTTGGCAATCGTTTTCATTTGTTCGATATCCGTTTTATCCTGTTCTACCATAAACAAACGGACTAGGTCTCGAATGGAACTCTTGGGCAAGCTCATCAGCTTCTCAGTCACCTCCTCTAGTGCTAGCGTCGTTTCCTTGAGACTCTCAAAATCCTGTTTCAAAACATCGATAAGAAGTATTTCTTCATTGAACTCAAGCATTATCTTCTTGGTTAACTCCTCTTTTAGGGCTAGGTCTGCTTCTGTGACGTTGGAGGAAGATGACGACATTTTTGATTTGTGACTTGATTTGAAGTCTGTTTTTTTAAGAAGGCAGCGTAGCGTGATTTTGTAAAATGTAATCGAGTGTCTAGGGGGGTTTATAGGAGATGATGATGCCCTGAAACTAACTATTAATGCGTGAACGAGGAGGTTGTTATGCGTCTGGAAGCCCCCGCACGTTAATCACGGGGCCGAGTCTGGCTGACGACTCGTAAATAACTTCAGTGCTTGCGGGAGGCAACTCGTGTAGATTGCTAGGTTAATTTAGGAAAATTGTGTTTATTTTGTTTGTTTTGTGCTTAGTTTGACTTTTTGCTAGTCAACTTTAACTTTTGCTTGATTTTTAGTTAATTAAGTTGCTGGTATTTTTTCTTTTTCCGTTTTATGGTTACTTTCGAGTTTTGCAGGTTTAAGGGAACATTAAGGATTGAAAACAGTTTCATTGGATTGAAAATTGCTTGGAAATGCATGCCAAATTGAAGACTTTGATCAAATATGTAATTTTTCTTATTTTGGACTCGTTTCGAGTAAGATCATGGCAAATAAGGTTTGTTATATTATTTTTGTGCCTTAAGCAGTCCCAGGTTTGTTTTTAAATGATTGATGATGGTCGGAATCTAAAGAACCGGATTCGGGTGAAAGATAGAAATTTTAGACTAAAAACACTTTGCTCGTGTACAGGTCATGCGGGCCGCATGTCTACACAAGCATCACCTTATATGGCCCGCATGTGCTCACATGTCACATATTATTTTAAACTTCCCCCAAATCATTTTTTCCCTAATTCCCCATAATTCCCCCCCCCCCCCCCCCCCCCCCACCCCCCCCCCCCCCTGTGTTTTCTTCCATAGACACCCTCCCCTCATATCTGCGATTCCACCATCACCCAGCCCCCTAGCGCCACCTCCCCACACTTCACCGGCGCCCCTCTGCTCACCGACTTCACCAGCCTCCCACCACCGTCTCCCAGCCCTCTTCTCAACCCATCGCCGCCACTCTTCTCCCTATCCCTCGCCGCCCCTCTCCGATTTCCCGCCGTCTCCCATCCTTTCGACCACACTGTCGCCGGCCCCCTTCTCCAACCCCCACCATCGTCTCCTGCATCCACCCCTCCCCACTCCCTCACCATCCACAAGCCGCAGTTCACAGCCTCGTCGCACCCCTGTTTACCCAACAGCCACCAAAACTCTTTCATCTCTCTCCCTCATCTTTGATTTTGCAGCTTAAACCAACCAACACCACCGATAGCCACCATTATTTTCCTCCGACTGCGTCCTCCGATTTCGATTACAGCCATCCATCCACCACAATACAGTCTCCGAGCAATTTTTTGTTTCTGTGCATTCTTGTTTATCACGTCAGTGTTCTAATTTTTTGAGCTTACGTTTATTGAGATAATGAAATTTTAAGATAATTGCTTGGACTGCTCATAAACTATAATAGCATACGGTATACCACCGTGATGGTGGCGATAACGCCCAAGATGGGCGTGAAACACCGCCCCGGCCCAGGCGTGATGGGGGCGTGATCTTGGGGGCGTCGAGATTGTAACGGGCGTAATTTTGGAATATTACCGTTCAACGGTAATATAATTAGCCGTTGAGAATTTTTTTTTTTTTTAATCAATTAATTACCCCTTTATTCACTATAAATATCACACAATTTAAACAATTTATCACACCTTCTTCTTCACTTCTCCAATTCTTCTATACTTTTTTAGAAAATTACCATGAATCCAAACACCCCAAACACCCCAAACACTCCAAACGAAAACGAGTTGCAACAAAACGTGTGGAATTATCCAATGTTTGGTGGTCACCCGAACCCTTTGTTTACCGGTTCTTCCAACTTCAACCCCAACTTCAACCCCAATTTCAACCCCAACTTCAACCCCAACTACAACCCCAACTACAACCCAACGTTTAACAACTACGCGCAATGGGGTAATCCGCAACAATCTCAACCTCAACGACCGAACGTTAACCCCGATACACCCCGTGAACAAGTGGAGGAAGAAGTTGAAGAGATTGTGCCGGAGACGCAACCTACCAAAAGGTCGCATAAAAAGGGGAAACAACCCGTCACGGAATCACCATACGATGATTTCATCACCAAACCCCTCCGTGACAAAACTCCTTGGGGTACCGACGAGGAGCTCGACTTGGTCAACGCCTACATCGACACAACCGAGGATCCGATTCGAGGTAAAACATATATATATTAAAATGTTAACTTTTTTCTTTTTATTTTTTTCGTCTTTTTTTTTTCGAACTGCATTTTTTTATTTTTTTCGTCTTTTAATATTAAACTTTTAAAATTTTGTAGGAAACGCTCAAACATTAGGGGCGTTTTGGGACCGGTGTTCCAAAAAATTTCATTCTCTTCGAAAGGAAAACGCAAGTCCCGACCAACGTTTCTACCGAAACAACGACAAGCTTTCGTCGAAGTGGAAACATTTGAAAACAAGGATTGGAAAGTGGCACGGGATTTATAAGGAAGTTGAACGTAATCGTCGTAGCGGTTGTAGCGACAAAGATCTTCAAACTTTGGCGTTACAAAGATTCAAGGACGATTTGGGAAACACACCCGCTCCCGTCAAACTCTACGAGGCCGTTTTGGCCTCCCCTAAATTTAATGAAATGATTTTGGGGGATGGTTCTTCCAAAAAACGATCGTCGTCGGAAATGTACGACGATAGCCCAAGGGGATCAACGGGCCGTTGCAACATAAATTTGAATGATGAAACGATTTTTTTAGACGACGATGTCGATCCGGAAGTTTTGGCCCGACCGATTGGCAAAAAAAAGGCGATGCGTAAAGAAAAAGAGAAGGTTGAAGACGACGCATTGTTGGAAGAAATAAGAAAATTCAACCTCCTAGCTTCGGAAAAAAAGGAACAACGTGCCCAGCAAATCCGTCTCGCGGAAGAAAAAAATCGAATGAATCAACTACGAGTTCTCCGAATGGATACTACGGGTTTACCCGAAGAGCATAAGGAGTTGATCGAGCGAGAAAAAGCCGATATCGTCGCGAAGTTGAGGACCCGAAACCCGTAGTTTTATTTTTTTCACATTTCTATCTATGTCTTTGTGTTTAATAAATTTAGTTTTAATGTTTAATATATTTAGTTTTTATATTTTTCATTTAAATTTAAAAAAAAAAAAAATTAAAAAATTTGATAACATGAGGTGATAACATGGGAGTATACCCCTCCCATGTTATCAAGTCATGTTATCCAGTCAGCGCCCAGTCACCGCCTACGTGGCAGGATAACATGGGTTTGATAACATGGGTATACCCCATGCTATAACCAGCTCTGATGCTTGATCCATGACCTGCTATGATAATTAAAGTAATTTTCTTGATTCAAACACATTGCTTGGGGGTTGTCTGATCCGGTTAATTAGATGTTTTTGTTAATTTGCTCAGAATGTTCCATTTAGGCAATGAAGGCTTAAGGTAGTGCCTATTTTCATCATGTTGGTTTATAATAAGCTTAGGCTTAGTTTATTTGTATAGGGTAATTTAGGTTAACGGTTTGCATTTCGCATCCTCATGAAGATCATGTTAGAGTATTTCCTTATCAGTTTAGTTTAGTTTTGGTTGGTAATCCGGCTAAATGTGTTCATTTTGGTTACATAGGGCATGCTAGCTTCTTGGTAATAGGTTTCCATTTTGTTAGGTTCGGCTAAGTTCATGTTTACCTTTATTGAATTGTTCGCCCTAGTAGGTCCTTTTCTTAGACATTAAAATAATAATAATAATTATAGTAAAATAATAATAATAAATAAATAAATAAAAAATAAAAAAACCAACAAATATGTTTAGTTATTTTAGGTCGTTCAGTTTTTATTTCAAGTTCATCTTTTCATTGTTTATTTTCATTACATGAGTTAGTTTTAGTTTTTACTTTGTTAGATTCCTTATTTTCGACTTAAGTTGTTTTTATGCTTTTTCTTGTTTATTTTCCGTACATGTAGGTTTTATTTAGTTGTTTTTCTCACTGTTGTTCGTCCGATGATGCATTTCTGATTGCTATTAACTGTTGTGATCGATTAAACACACGAAATGAGTGTTGGTTTAGTCCAATTTACGAATGGGTCATGGCCGTTTTTCGGGAGATATGTGTCGTAATGCGGGCCGTTGGTACTGAATCCCCATTCCAATGGTCCGTAGAACGGTACAAATTTCTTGGGATTGTTTAGAATTCAAGTTTGTGTGACGTTCACTTCATAATCCTTAAACAAACGTTCACACACTAGTTTTCTAAACTGTTGTGATCATTCATCGCGCGAACCGTCGACTTCATAAACGACAATTGGGCGGTTCGTGTTAGGGTTTCGCGCGGGTTGGCTGGTTTTGATCAATGCAAATTGTCGGGTACTCAATCTCCATTCCCGCAATTTGCATTCGACCAAATTTCATTGATTTGCCATATTTTTCAGCCTTAACCCGTCTGGAACTCTATTTTCTCAAGCTTTTCATTGTTCTAACTCTTATTTGTTGAGAAATGTGCAGGTATGGCTGAGGCGACTCTTCTCAAACTGGAAGAAAGCGCAGGAAGCACAAAGTTTAGGATGCGGCTGCACGCCAGCCGCCACCACCGATGATGAAGCAATTGCCAGTTCCAGGCGAGGCACCCGCTCCAAGAGCAGCCTATATTCCACTACACGCACACGAGTGGTTGCGTTTCCATCATAATTCTAAGGCATACAAGAGATTAACCCGTTTGCTTCGTCTTCCCTTTCGTCCAGTCAAGACTATTGACCGGCCATTCCTTGACATAGTGGGATCCAGGGAGAGAGCAGAGCAACTTATTACAAGCGCTTGGAGGGGTATATTTGATATCGACCGCCCGTCGGACTATTTGTACGACTAATCCATTACATTCCGACTTGGAGGCGTGAAGAGGCGATTTTCATTGGCATAGTTTGCTTGGAGAGTCGGGTTATACATGGAGGTTGAGACGGTACTACCTATCTTCACAGAGGCACGCACAGATATCTCAGCCCTCGATCTATCTTTATGGTGGCCCACCATTGTTGATGGTGTATTACAGGAGGGCACAAAGGCCCATTGGATTAGAGACCTATTTCATCACTACCTCCACAGAACCCTCACTTACACGATTGCGGCGTGGAAAGAGAGAACAGAGAAGATGACAATTATTGATGCTACATTACTCCATTCTCTGCTGCAGGGTGTCCCTTTTCAGCTAGCGCATACTCTTGCTGCTTTACTGACACGACAGCGTTCTTCACGACGTGGTATCTGCGGTGCTGCATATGTCACGCGATTAGCCGAGAGCCTTGGAGTGTTGGCTGATGAGCGTCCAGAGATCCCTCCCAGGCAGGCATTGACACAGGTTGCGGCGGTACAGTCCGCCTTATTATCCGCCGTCGCCATCCGATCGATGAGTATGATTCTCGCACCTCGGGTAGGGCCCATCACGTGGAAACCGTTGGGAGCCGTTCTTGACCCTCTAGAGGGTGCTGTTGGAGGTCCGGGCGACGAGCAGCCCGCACCAGATGATGATAACGCGCATGCACAATGGGGCCTGTGCAGTTCCCTGTCCGTCCGCCGCCTCCCCCGATTGTTGTTCAGAGACCACCCGGCCAGCAGATTTTCGTTCGGGCTGCATTGGCGAGATTACAGGCTGATCAGAAACCAGCGGGTCCAGTCCCTCGACCCCGCCTCCATCCACTCAGGCCCGGCTTAGTCAGTTAGTTCAGCTCGTTCAGGCTGAGACACAGACCATTGATGCGATGGGCGCTCAGATAGCCCAACTGACTTTTACTGGTACCGGCCATGACTTGGATGACACAGGTGCTTACACAGATTGCCTCCAGAGATCCAGAGATCCATTTCCCTCCATTTCCAGATGTTCCACCGCCGACCAGCAGCCGTGATGATTTGGTTGTACCCTTTCTGAGTTGTATTCTTATTTTGCTATATTATGTCATACTTTGATTTACAAACTCGGGTATTTTTGTATATGGGTTGGGCGTACATTGTGGTTGACTCTATGATCTTATTATCAATATTTGATGGTTGATGTATTTTCCATGTGTTTGCTTGATAGTGACATGATGAGGTAGTTCTGGCACCTGTTTATTGAGAGCTGTTTCTCTACATTCTTGGCTTTGGAGCATTCGAGATTCATTTCTGGCAATTACGATTGAGATTTGTGGTTCCTGCCAATTCAAATATGTTTGCCCCCTCGCGACTCATTCTCGTAGTTCTGGCATTCTTCGAGAGCTGCATATCTTTGATCAGGGGAGTTTTCAGTTTCCTTCACCCTTGTTCTTATTTTTGTCATTCACGTACATTCGGTACGATGTACGATTCAAGTGTGGGGAGGAAATGGTTGAAGAAAACATGAAATTGTTTAATTTGCGCTTAAATTTCAAATTTTTTATAAAATGCCCTTAATTTGTCTGCAACAAAATGAGAAATGATAGGCAAAACCGGAGTTGTTTCTTTTCTCAGCATTTCTCTTTCTCTTTTCTACCTCGTCATTGCCGACTAAGATGGAACCAATGATTGATTGAGACATAGCCGATCGTAATTGTTTTTTCAGGAACCAAGACCAAACATGGGTTGCAGACTATGGATTCTCCTATTAAAGATCATGGATTTTTGGCGGAATTTAAGACTTACGAGTCGAAGACCGATGACGAAGCTAGTTTATCTTAATGCACTTGTTTCTATATTTTTTTTAGTGTGTTTTGGTTTTTCAGTCTGAGCTTCCATTATCTTTCCGCTCTGACTGCGAGGGAGTATTGGAATATATTAGTATTAATTATTATCAGGGTTTATTAGTATGAGCCCACGGACCCACTAGGTATTTAGAGTTTACAATTATTCTCTATATATTATAACCATGTTATTCAATAAAGTCAATTGAGTTATCTTATATATTCTTATACATGTGACTTAAATCATATATACATGGTTCTTTCAATAATTTTATCACGGTATATAATGTCAGAGATATACTCAAAATTAAAAGTATAACTAAATTAATAATTGTTGTAGAAAACATACCTCCAATCCGCTTAACTCAACTTATCACATCCATAAGTCAAAAATGGACCAAACCTTATTCAAGCCTCACACATTGATGAGAATAACATTGATTCTCAATTTTGAATAACCTCAAAGTATATCTTTTTTTTTTAATAAATGGAGAAATGGTTAGTTATATAAAATAGGAATTAACAAAACAGAATCTTTAAACCCCATTATATTTCCATCCATCATAACAAAATCTTATACACTCATTAATTTCTTAAAAGATACGTTATGTTTCAAACGAAAACTTAACACTCCACTTTTTTTACAGCCAAAAAACTTTAATCAAAACATTATATTTTGATCCCGTCCACGTCTCCAAGTACAAGTATCATGCAAAATTAAGCAAGTTTGAATGCAATTTTTCATATATTCATGAATATTTTTAGAGGTTTGAGCCACCGCATCACTTTATCTGTGATTTTATACGAAAATTTTGCTCAGATTTGTTTCTAGAACCTGAAACCCAACATGAACACTTGTGTTCATCATAATTGTTTTTTAATTGTGCTCTAATGTAAATCAAATATATGTATAGCTAAAATATGAATATGCACACATTTAAGTCAAATTTGTAACGTTGACAAGTCATACCCTTGTTGATAGGAATGCAGAAATCCAGAAAGTTGGAATAAAAAGTTGCAAACCGCCAATTTGATTCTTGTATCAACCATACACCATTTTCAAACTCTCATAAGACCACTTTCCTTTTCTTCTATTGTTTAGAAAACTCTGTTGGAAAACTTGGATAATCTCGAAAGCATGATACACTTTCAGATCGAATATTCTCGTGGTTCACTTGAGAAAATCAATCGGATACGATCGAGACGAACATGATGAATTCGACATTTTGCAGAGATAGAATTTTGAACCGTAATAATATTTCTGATGATGATCGATCATTTAGGAGTCAGAGCGTAATTGCAGTTATCTGCAATTCAAAAACCGCCCAAAATTACACTATTGGTCCCTGCGGAATTTATAATTAAATTTTCGGACCAGCCAGGGGCTCTGCCCCTTGGACCCCGCTCTCTCAAGGGCGCTGCCCCCTTGGATCCCCCTTAACTTTATAGATACAGGCGTGCACTACCCCGCACCACCGAACCCGACCAATATAAGTTAAAAGTCCAATCAATCAATAGTCAATATCTAATTACACTAAAATAGTAACAAACTCTACCTTGGACCATTGGTTCCTCTTTGTCTTCGTCAAAGAACAAACATTTCCCTCTTTGGTTAGCTACCTTAGGGTAATTGTAATACCTCGAGATGGGATGGTGATACCGAGCTCGGGATGCTCGGGAACACCATGACGGGTCGCTCGGGGAAGGTGCTCGGGATCACTGCTCGGGCTCTGGGCACCGAGAGAAGAGAGCTCGGGAGAGGATAGGATTGGGTGTGGGATTGTGGGTCCCCCTACTTTTTGAAGAGTTTGGGGTTTTGGGGTCATGGGGTGGGTATCTTGAAGTATTACCATTAAAAAAGTATGATTTGGGAAAAAATGAAGTGGCACCTCAAAAATGCTTGGGGTCATGGGGTGGTAATGAGGTATTACAATCACCCTTACTAAACACCGAACTGATTAACGAGATTTGAACATCAGGTTCATTTAATTATGTAGGTCAACACTCATTTTGTAGACCGTCAAATTCAGGAACAGTTACCATTAACATGAAAACGAACGAACTTGAAAATTCCGTCATCAAGCTCGACAATTTCATCCAAAAAAAGTTCATTGAAGCACAGAATAATTCATGCACAATTAAGACAGATTCCACCGTGATAAACAAACTCAAATAAGATTATTGCAAGAAAAACAGATCTGGTAGTCACCTGCTTCGAACCTTTAACATAAACACCAATAACATAAATGATATGTATTTTTGATCAATCAATAATAAGTACATTAGGCCCTATATATATATATATATCTATAGAATACAATAATTACCCTTCTACAAAGTCAACATGACGCATATATTTTTAACTAATACGTCTCCGCAGTTCGAGCGGTAGGAGGGCAAACGCTCAAACTGTCCCTAAATGTCTGAAACAGGGGACGTGGGAGGCCCTTAGTGAAGATATCAGCATACTGGTACTCTGAAGTAATATGTAGAACGCGAATATGGCCAACTCGAACCTTCTCTCGAACAAAATGAATATGAATCTCAACGTGCTTGGTACGTTGATATTCTACCGGATTACCAGAAGGTAGACAGCAGGCACATTATCACAATAAACAATGGTGGCGGAGCGAAGAAGAACATGTAACTCAATCAGAAGGTTGCGAATCCAACTAACTTCAGCTACCGCATTGGCTACAGCTTTGTATTCTGCCTCAGCACTAGATCTGGAAACTGTCTTCTGCCGCTTGGAGGACCATGACAAAAGATTATCCCCCATAAAAACACAATATCCAGTGTGGACCGTCTAGAGTCCGGACACCCGCCCCAATCGGCGTCTGAGTAAGCGGTAAGAGATGTGTCTCTCGCTACTATCAATCGAATACCGTGATCTAGAGTACCATGTAGGTAGCGTAAAATACGCTTCATAAATTGAAAGTGTGGCTCCCGAGGGGTATGCATAAATAAACAAACTTGCTGAACAGCATATAAAATGTCTGGACGAGTAAATGTGAGCTAGTGTAACGCACCCTCGAGACTCCGGCATAAAGTTCCATCGGCTAGTAATGGTCCATCATCTGCACTGAACATCGAATTCGTGTCAAACGGTGTGGCACAAGGTTTACACGAACTCATAGAAGCTTTTTGTATAATGTCTCTGGCATACTGAGACTACTGTAAAAATAAGCCAGACGCGTCACGTGTGACTGTAATACCGAGAAAATAATGCAAGTCGCCTAAATCTGTCATAGCAAATTGCCGGGATAGAGTAGTAATAAGTTGTCTGAGAAAATCTGGATCTGAAGTTGTCATAACAATATCATCCACATATAATAAATGATAAGCAGTGTGTACACCATGGCGATACACAAACAAAGATGAATCACAAACACTGCTCTAAAGTCCGTGGGTCAAGAGGATGGTACCAGGCCCGAGGAGCCTGTTTAAGGCCATAAAGTGATCGCTTGAGGCGAAAAACATAATCAGGAGCAGACTGATCAACAAAACCTGGAGGCTAGTGCATAAATTGTCTATGTTAGATTGCCATGTAAGAAGGCGTTTTTCACGTCCAACTAATGAATCGGTCAAGATCTACACACCTCCAAAGATAAGACAGTGCGGATGGTCGCCATTTTACAACCGGGCTAAAGGTCTCCATGCAATCGATCCCAACAGTTTGGGATTTACCATTTGCCACTAATCGCGCCTTGTAGCGCTCTAACGAACCATCAGATTTGAACTTATGCCTGATCAACCAAATGCACCGAAAAACTGGATGTCCCTGTGGCCTAGGTACCAACTCCCATGTGTCATTATCCTGCAAAGCTTTAAATTCATTGTTCATGGCTTGTCGCCAATTAGGGTCATTTAATGGTTTAATATAGGAGGTTGGGACGAGGGATAAACCAGTATTAATGTGAAGGTTCAAACGCACGATAGGTTTAGTGACACTAAATTTAGCACGAGTAGTCATGGGGTGAACGCTTTGGGGATGATATGGGATGGGAGATGGAGCGACGGGCGAATGTGACTGACGTGTCGAGGAAGACGTGTGGGCTGGAGTGGAGGGGGTTGGGCTAGCGTAGGGAGAGGGGTTTAGCCTAGCGGGGTGTGTGTTAGGTAATGATGTGTTGATGGGGGTAAGGGGTTCAGGAATGTGGGCTGGCGGAGGAGGTGGAGCGGCGAAGGGAGCCAAATCGATAGACATAGGCAGGTCGGAATGGACGAAAGTAGCGGGATAGGGTGTGTGATTGGTTTCGAAAAAAGGGAATACACCTTTGTCGAAGACGACGTGTCAATAAATATGTACCCGACCGGTGGAAGGAACAATACACCGGAACCCACGGAAGTTGGTCGGGTAGCTAAGGAAGATACACCGAACTGAACGTGGGTGAAGCTTATGAGATTGAGTGGCCGAAAGGTTGGGATAACAAGCACACCCAAACACACGTAGGTGATCATACGTTGGGTGACGATGATAAAGGATGAAGGCGGGAATATTAAAATTGAGTCATTTGGTAGGAAAGATATTGTGAAAGTAGGTCGTGGTATGGAGAGCTTCAACCCAAAATGGAGGTGGAAGATGAGCTTGCGTAAGAAGAGCTCGGATGATCTCGTTAAGGCGACGAATCATGCGTTCAGCCTTGCCGTTTTGCTGGGATGTTTGCGGGCATGAAAAACGAAACACGTGGCCGTGATTGTTAGCAAAATTTTGAAAATCACTATTATCAAATTCACCCAAATCACACTGGAAAGATTTGATGGACTTATTAAATTGGGTTTGAATGAGTTTATGAAACTTTGTGAATGTGAGAAATGTTTCAGGTTTAAATTTGAGGGGGTAAACCCACATGTGATTGGTAAAGTTATCTACTAAAACCATGTAATATTTATAATCGGTTTTGCTCAAAATGGGAGATGTCCAGAGATCACAATGTATGATATCAAACAGTGAAAAAGTAACAGATACAAAATCATATAATGGAAGTCGTTTACTATTAGATATTTGACATGAATGGTAAACATCAAAAGATTTTTCTTTATTACAAGATATAAATTATCGACTAGACAAAAAATCTAAAACGTGAGAGCCCGGGTGACCAAGACGGTGTGCCAAAGATGTGGAAAGTGAACAGTCAAGCAAGCAAAAACATTACTCAATGGAGGTGTGAAAGGATAGAGGTCGCCCGAGCTATTGTGGCGATAAAGGAGCCTGCCAGTTTTGAGATCCTTTAAAGAAAAACCAAGTGGGTCAAATTCAATTGCAATTTGGTTGTCACGAGAAAATTGACGAACGGAAATAAGATTTTTAATTATGTATGGGGCTAAATGGACATTATTTAATTTATAGGTTTGGTTTGGGAGGTAATGTAAAGCATTACCCGATCCCTTAATCGGTAACGTATTACCATTCCCAACAAATATATTGCTAATTTCAAATTTTAACAACGGGGTTTGGAATATACTTGAGTTGGCAGTAAGATGAGTAGACCATGTCTGAGTCGGTGGATAATATCCGTAGAACATGTCCGCCATAACACGAGAAAGGGTGTGCGTAGAGAATGTCAATCTTCCCACATTCAATGTCGATTATCAGAAGAACACAAAAAATATATGGATAACCAATTAAACAAAATTGGTTGTTGTAATGGTCTTCCACTTGCACTTCAGTTCACGACAAGAAGAGT
Organism: Deinandra increscens subsp. villosa; assembly: GCA_039602395.1. Lineage (NCBI taxonomy): Eukaryota > Viridiplantae > Streptophyta > Magnoliopsida > Asterales > Asteraceae > Deinandra > Deinandra increscens. The sequence goes on from JBCNJP010008068.1 coordinate 43,527, forward strand.
AAAAAGAAAACAAATCTTCCACTTTAGAATAAGTGGGATCCACGTGTGATAAAATATCACAATAACTAGACAACTTTAAAACTCAAATCACATTAGACGTCTGTTATGGCCGTAGCCGGCAAAGTAGGAAAGAAAGTCGACGACTAGAAGAAAGAAAAAAGATTAGGGTTTAGGAATTTAAGGTTGTGATACCATATTTAATAATGATATGTATTTTTGATCAATCAATAATGAGTACATTAGGCCTTATATATAGGTCTATAAAATACAATAATTACTCTTCTACAATAGTCAACATCTTAATCCTAATAAAGCATTAAAATGATTTCCACGTGTCTTTCTTTTAAAGTGTCCACGTCAGTACTGTCACATGTCAAAACCACATTCAATTATCAATTTAGTAAAGTATCAATTAAGACTAATTACCAGTTTTATCTAAATTAAATTTTTATTTAAAAAAATGGCAAATTTAATGTAGATTTAATAAATTACTCAAATTGAGTCTATAAGAAAACTAATCAAGAATTTGTCATCTTTAATATATTAAATTATCAATTATATATTATTATGTCATTTATATTTTTCAAATTTCTTAATCGTTTTTTAATATATTTAGCTAATATTATGAAACTAAATTCAACCCGGGTAGTACACGGGTTACTAACCTAGTGACTAATATATCTATAACTAATAGAACACACATTACGGTGTGTGTTTCATAAAATTTGATTAGATTAGTCGATAAAGATCATGAAACCACCCCTAATAGCTTCAAAATATGATTTCCATCTAGAATACCCTGTTACTTTACACAGATCCGCCAAATCTATCACCGAATCTAAAAAAAAATTAACCAACTATTAAAGAAAACGTGAAAAACGAGACTGTCCTTTCTTAAATTAAATCCTTGAGTTTCTGAATTCAACTTAATTGAGTAAAAACCCGCCATATGATGATCGAATAATGATATTGAACGAGAGCTAAACTTAATCTGCAGGTATAAACAGCTTTAAGATGGTTTGGATCTAGATCAAAATATACACTAAAACACAGTTAACTAGGTGCGAGTAAATCAGAAGAACAACGAATTTTCCGAAATACTCCAGTCGCCGAGTTAGCTTACAAGCTTACCAATTTGACCTCGATCGTCACTACTGAGTTTGATTTTCAAAATATGAGCAAAAACGCCGATGACACTAACTAGAGAACTCAAAATGTTGCCCTCACTTACACACACTCACACCATGAAGTGTGTGTTTTAAAACCATTCAATTTTAATTAAACTTTCTTAAAGTTATAAATTGAGATTTCATAAAAACCTAG
>JBCNJP010008069.1:0-15945 GCA_039602395.1 Deinandra increscens subsp. villosa
ATCTGATACTTCACATGACGCACAGATTATGTATCAACAAAAGTAAATCAGCTATTTTAAATAGATTTTTTTTAAAACAAGAGCCAAGCTCTGATATCACTTGTAGGATCGAGGGCTAGTTTAATCAAATTTAACCAAAATACAAGACTTCAATTCTAGTTTAACCACGCGGAAGCTAGTTAAACCGATTACTCTGTTAAGTTTAATGCAAACGGAAATGTAATCTAAAGCAAGTAAATACACAATGTATGAATAATATTTGGCACTATATTGATTACTTGATAAACAAGGAGAATACAACTGACTCGGTTTTTGTGTCAATCTGTTGTGTTTCTGGTTACAATGTACAAGAAACTATATTTAGTGCCTAAGAAATCAAGGAGAACCCTAGATTTATCTACGATCAATCTAGAGCGCTAAAACAAGATACAATAAACTAGAAATATATTAATTAGTCTAGAAGATAAGTTGACGACATCAGATATGGCCGGAAGTTGCTTGAGTGTCTGAAAAAATAACAGGTCTGTCAGAACTAGTGGATACAAACAAGTTGACCGATATAACTTGCCTTACCGAGGTAACTTGAGTTATCTAGGGTGCTTATCCACTTCCGAGGTAAGTATTTAAGCTTCCGAGATTAAAGCTTCCAAGGTAAAATAAGTTACTTTGGACAGTTTGTTTCTTCCGAGATAACTTATCTCAGGCCTTCTATATCCTCTGATATAACTGATTATTAAGCCGATAAGCATTTATCTAGGGAGTGTGATTCCTTACAGTCTCCCCCCAAGATGATGCTTCTAAATCTAGTTTTTCTTTCTTTTTCACTAGCGCCGATTTTCAAAATCTTCAAAAGTAATAAAAACTTCAAAAATCTCCAATTCTTTGCTAGATCTTTTCCAAAACATGCTTCACCAATAGCATTTACTTGTCTTCTAGCCCCTTGTCCTTGTCCAATAGATTGTTCATGAGATGAATGAGAGTTTGTTTATCAGCTTGGTTCCATTTATCGGGATCTAATTATCCGTGTCTTGTAAATGTACCATCAACTCTATAGACCACTATTTTCTTATCATTATCCCATTCTATTCTAGTCACATGACAGTTGGTACTTAAGGGCACTTCACTAGAGGTCTCTCTTTCAGTTGTATCAAATAACATTCTGATTCTCATCATGAGAATTTGCTCTTGTGCACACAAGCACTTGATGTCACCTAGAGTGTTTCTCACATCACTAAGATCTAACTCTGATAAGCTCTTCACAGCTTCATCAGCTGTCATCTTTAGTACTTCATTGTTGCTTGTGGTGAATAGGTACTTGTCTGATTCTTCATCAAACTTCCAGGAGATAATTCTTCTGCTTGGAGTGCATTTATTCAAATTCTTTTTGAGATGACTCAAAACTTGAACTTGAATACCTAGGCTCTTTTTCTTTTAGTCAATGATTTCTTTCTCCTAGATGTACTTGCAGGTGCATTAGCTTTTTTGGTTGATGGTTCAATGGGTGGTTGAGGTACTGTTGGAGGTGGTTTGATGACTTCAGTGGGTGAGTGAGTTGATTTTTGGACCAAAGGTGCATGAAGGAGTAACTTTTGGTTTAGTAGACCTAGGTTCTATAGGAGTTATAGGGGTAAATTTGTCAGCTCTGAACTTACCTGGTTTTGGTTTGATAATTTTAGGCTTTTTGGTGACTGGCTTTTTGGGAGGTGGTTTGCTGGCCCTTGGTAGGGTTCTTTTGAGTGGGATAGTGGAAATTTGAGTGGCAGGAGGTGGAGTAGTAGATACATTCCCTATAAGGGATTCAATCAAACTAAGAGGTTTAACAGGTTTAGGAGGAAGAGAAAATATACCTGAGAATGCACTTGGAGACCTTGGAACTCCAGTTCCTTTAGCAATTATGGTTTGTTTTCTTCTTATCACATGATACTTTCTTCTCAGTGTATCCAAAGAAGAGGGATTGATGCTCTTCTTGTCTTCCCCTAAGAACTCAATAAATTATCTTTTAAGGGACCTGGTCTCCCCAGCTTTTGTGATAGGCACCTTAATCAACTTCTGAGTTTCCTCTCTCTTTGCTTTCTCATGCTTTCATCATCTTCTTTTAGTTCCCTGACGAGTTTGAGATCATTTCCTTCTTGAACTATCAAAGACATCAGATCACATAGATCTTTTACTGAGAAGTTGAGTTCTCTGCTTTAATCCATCCTCTCTCCAAAACTATTTCCCTGAATCTTTTCAGCAGTTCCCAGTTTTCATCATTCTGAGCAAGTCTTATCTTTTCCTTTTCTTGCTCATGTGATTTGTCAGCAGCTTTTGTCATCCTTTCTTGCCTTCTTGCAGGAATTCAAGTTGATCCGTCAAAGATTGAGGCGATTAAGAGTTGGCCTGTACCAAAGGCGCTGATGAAGTACGCCAATTCCTCGGTCTAGTGGGCTATTACAGACGATTCATTGAGGGGTTTTCCTCAATCGCTCAACCTTTGACACTGTTAATGCATAAAGGCATAGTGTATAAACGGGATGCAAAGCAGGATGCAGCATTTCAACTTTTAAAGGAAAGGCTTTGCAGCACACCTATCCTTTCATTGCCAGAGGGAAACAATGATTTCATGGTATATTGCGATGCATCAATTCGAGAAATGGGATGTGTGCTCATGCAGCGTGATAAAGTTTTCGCTTACGCATTAATACAACTCCGGGATAATGAGAAGAATTATATGACTCATAATTTGGAGTTGGGAGCGGTAGTCTTTGCGTTAAAGATCTAGAGACATTACTTGTATGGTACCCAGTCTATGATTTACACCGATCACAAGAGTCTTTAGCATATCTTTGACCAGAAAGAGTTGAACATGAGGCAACACAGATGGGTGGAATTGTTCAATGATTATGAATGCGCTATTAAGTATCATCCGGGTAAGGCTAATGTAGTAGCCGATGCTCTGAGCCATAAAGAGACGAAACTGAATGGTGTTCATGCTCTGCATATGAAAATTCACTCAAGTTTGCCAGATCAGATTCGGAACGCTCAGCTGGAAGCACTGAAAAACGAGAACTTGGAATCTGAATTTTTGTGTGGCTTGAAACAGTTTGAGATTTGGTCGGATGGAGCTCGGTACTTTGCTTTTAGGCTATGGGTGCCTCAACACGAGAACTTAAGACAACTAATTATGGACAAGGCTCATAAGTCTCGGTATTCTGTACATCCGGTTTTGGACAAAATGTACCACGATTTGAAGGCTGTTTATTGGTGGTCGAAGATGAGATCTGACATCGCCACTTATGTTGGGCAAGTGTTTGACAAGTTCGAAGGTCAGGATCGAGTAACAGAAACCGTCAGGCTTGCTTCAGTAACCAATAATTCCAGGATGGAATTGGGAGAACATAAGATGGATTCCATAACCAAATTGCCTAAGACTCCGAGTCAATGCGATACGATCTGGGTGATTATTGATCGATTGACGAAATCCGCTCATTTCTTGCAAATTCGAGAGACTGACAAGATGGATGAGCTGACCCGTATATACATGAAGGAAGTTGTCTCACGTCACGGTGTTCCCTTATCTATTATATCTGATCTAGATACGCGATTTACCTCGCACTTTTAGAAGTCATTGCAGAAGGCACTAGGAACCCAGCTCAACTTGAGTACGGCTTACCATCCTTAGACTGATGGTCAGAGTGAGAGGACTATTCAGACACTGGAGGACATGCTCGGAGCCTGTGTGATAGATTTTGATAAGAGGTGGGAATCTCATCTACCGTTGGTGGAGTTTTCCTATAACAACAGTTATCACACAAGTATTGGAGCAGCGCCGTTTGAAGCATTGTATGGACGTAAGTGTAGGTCACCAATCTGCTGGGTAGAGGTGGGTGACAGTTAGCTTACTGGTCCTGAGATTATTCATGTGACGACAAAGAGAATTGTTGAAATCCGAAATCGCCTAGCAGCAGCTCGTGATAGGCAGAAAAATTACGCGGATAAGCGTAGCAAGCCATTGAAATTTTAGAAGGGGGATCATGTTCTTCTGAAAGTTTCACCTTAGAAAGGAGTTATTCATTTTTCGGGAAACGAGGAAAGCTAAATCCGAGATACGTTGGACCATTCGAGATTGTCGAATGCATTGGTCCAGTCTCTTATAGATTGAATCTTCCCGATGAGCTACGTTCTGTGCATAACGTATTCCATGTATCTAGTCTGAACAAATGTCTATCGGACGATTCTCTTGTAGTTCCACTTGAGGAGTTGGAGATTGACAAGAAATTGCGCTTCATAGAGGGGCTAGTAGAGATAATGGGTCTGGAAACCAAACAACTCAAACAAAGCAAAATTTTGATTGTAAAAGTTCGGTCGAACTCGAAGCGTGGACTAGAGTTTAGCTGGGAATGCGAGGATCAGATGATGAGCAAATATCCTAACTTTTTTAGGCAGCCTGTGCCGATGGACGGGACTACTTCTTAAATTTCAGGATGAAATTTCATTAAAGGAGGGGATGATGTGATAATCCGAAAATGTATGTGATAATCTGAAAACTTATGTGATAATATGAGAACTTATGTGATAAATCTTTTGTGAGAATCTGAAAACTTCTATCTTTTACTGTTGAGTAAACTATTAAACTTTAAACTTTACTGTTGAGTAAAGCGTGAAACTTTATTTTATAGTTGATTAAAATGCTTTAACTTGATTTATCACTACTTGCAATAAAGTTGCAAATGTTAAAACCGTGAAACTTATACGCTTAGCAACGTGGTTGTGAACTTAATTTTCAAGACGAAAATTCTTTAACGAGGGATGGATGTGACATTCTGGTGGAACCCGAGCCTTTGAAACAAATGAAAACTGATAAAACCGGCAAACTGGGAGATGCGTATTGACCGAAGTCGAAGTGCTGATCAAAGATAGAGAGTTAGTGTGTTCCAAATCACCTTACTTGAATAACTAGCAAGGGTAAGTGGGTTGTCGAATCCATAAGGAGTTAGTGGTAGGCAACGCGTTCTAATTGACTGTAATTGTTAAACATAATGTAAAAACAAAGATTTGAATTGTGATTGATTGAGAACATGAAAAACTATGAAATAGAATTTGAAATTTGCAATAAAAATAAAGATGATCATAACCGAGATTGATTCAATAGAAATACATGTAACTCAATGATTATAACTTCATTACTAAGTTACATAGACATAACCTAATTCTATGTTCACAATGATAGATACTACAAGACTAAGGAATCCGACACGAGTTACTTAATGATTCAAGACTGATGAAGGACACGTATTAGGATGAAATCTAAGTAGAATCAACCAATTATACTAGCAACAACACAACACTTAAGATTAATGATGAAAACCAATGAATGTCAAGTGTCAATTTCAACCATGGATAACAAGTCTTCTAATCATGAACAAACATAGAAACACGAATCTAAACTCTAATTACTGATATATCTAGATAATCAAAGCCAAATTTATATGTGAGATTTGTTTACATCAAGTTAAACACGTTTACAAATATGAATCAAGTACCAGGATGTGATCAAGAGTGATTTAGCCTCTAATCATGATGATTATGGAAGGAAATTGATGTTTTTCGGTAGTGATTTTGATGAATTGGGATGAATTCCACTTGTTTCTCTTCAATTGCTTCGTCCCTTTTCGTCCCTAGCACTCCAAGATATGTTAGCATGAAGTTTTTCTCAAAAAAACTAATTTAAGCCGTGAAAACTTGCTGAAAACCGCCCAGATTCGTCAGTCTGCCATAGACTACAGCGGAGACCATAGTATACTGCGCCCCCTACGGCCCTTCTATGGCCCTTGAGTACTGGACTGCGGCGCTCCTGTTTTTTCCTCCTGATCACCATAAACTACGGCTCTGACCATAGTTTACGGCCTGGTGCTTCTAAACTTCATTATTTTGCTTCTTTTTAAGCTTCCAACACATGGATCTCGGTCCAAGTACTCGGAAGTCCAAAAATGCATATATTCCTTCAACATTCACCTATAACCAAAAACATAAACATCAAACCCATACATGAAACCTCCCCAACTTAATTCTTTTTATCCCGAAAAAGGTTTTGCTATAGGATCATAATTAGCATGCCAAGTCACAACACTTATTCATATCAAAGTACTACTCGCATCTAAACTCGGTTGCCAATATAATTTGTCCATTTTAAACTTATACTCTAAGTGTCCCAACCACCATACATGTCTCATATCACATAGGTTTTTTTTAAGGATTTATGGTTCCCACACTCAAATGCTCATAGTAAAACTTAGCCAACCACACGGTTTATTGAGGACGCACAAGCTCCCACTTTATGAACCATAGACTAAAGCATGACATCGTAGAGATTACATGAATATTTAACAAAGCCAAATACTGCATCAATTTTCCAATACACATGTATGACATCTCTCACAACTTACACTCCTCTCGGTTAGATATATAGATTAGTAGATGATGTACTAGTATATGTGTAACACTCAGGATCAATAATGCAATACCATTATCAAAGGCTCGTATGTAAATCAAATCTCCACCAACTAACACGAAACTTAACACAAATCAGGAGGTCTTTATGTGGGTTGTAATGATTGGCTGAGGTTAAGGGTATGAAAAGGGATTTTTATAGCGGTGAAGGTGCACTACGTAAAAATTCACCTTTGGCCACGGAAAAAAACCGTGACCAAAGGTGTTTGGTCACGTTTTTTTTCTTCATTTCAATCGGCACCAAAGGTCTCGCCACCTTATGTATCCTACGGCCACGTTACAATATCAGTGGCTGAAGCCACCTAGAAGCGTGGCTAAAGGGTACCAATATTTGTTGTTGTAATCAAACAATTTTTCCAGAAAGCGTGGCTAAAGGGTCCCAACAGCCACATGCGTTTGTTTAACGTGGCCTTTGGTATTATATGGTCACATATATCTGTGTTTTAGCCATATATGTTATAAAAAAACATGGCCAAATGGGTTGCTGAAATTATAATTTTTGTCCCAATACGCGTGGCCAAAGGGTGGCAACGAAAACGTTAAAATATGAATAGTGTGGCCTTTGGTATTATATGGTCACGTATATTTGTGTTTTAGCCACATATGTTATAAAAAATGTGGCCAAATGGGTTGCTGAAATCATACATTTTGTCCCAATACGCGTGGCCAAAGGGTGACAACGACCACGTTAAAATATAAATAGTGTGGCCTTTGGTATTATATGGTCACGTATATTTGTGTTTTAGCCACATATGTTATAAAAAACGTGGCCAAATGGGTTGCTGAAATCATACATTTTGTCCCGATACGCGTGGCAAAAGGATGGCAACGGCCACATTAAAATATTAAAAGTGTGGCCTTTGGTATTATATTGTCACGTGTATTTGTGTTTTAGCCACATATATTTAGAAAAGAAAAGTGGCCAAAGGGTAGTTGAAATCAGATAATTTGTCCCAATACGCGTGGCCAAATGGTGGCAACGGCCATGTTAAAATATAAAAAGTGTGGCCTTTGGTATTATATTGTCACGTATATTTGTGTTTTAGCCACATATATTTGGAAAAAAAATGGCAAAAGGGTAGTTAAAATCAGATATTTTGTCCCAATATGCGTGACCAAAGGGTGGCAACGGTCACGTTAAAATATAAAAAGTGTGGCATTTGGTATTATATATATGGTCACATATATTTTCTTAATTATAATTAATTATACTGCATATTAATTAATATAGAGAAACCTTAAATCATATTATAATTAAAAATTAATGTACATACACTAATCAAATGCTGTTCAAAAAAATAACATACACTAATCAAAGTTTAATTTCTATAATAAAATTATTATAATTTCTTGTCCGTGCTCATCAGCTGCTTCTGCTGGATTCGTGTACTAAGTTTTCTGTTTATCAGATCTTGACTCAGCTTGTTTGGTGTTAAGTACACTTTCGACGTCTTTTTCCGATCATTATTTACCTGGAAACATGACAAATAAAACCGATCAGATCGATATATATTTATATATATATAGTTAATTAATTAGCGGATACAATTAATTAATGTAGTAATTACCGGTGGTTGTTCCAGTACTTTTTGAACCGTAGAATGATTAACCGGCTGTGATTTATCTGATGTGTTATTAGAATGAAGGATCATTCGGTTCATTGGCCATGCAATGATATATTTATTTTCAACCTCCGTAAGCGTTGTTTTATCATCTAATGGGAATGGTAAATATGTTGCACCCTTTTTGACCTGATAAGCTGTAATTCTACGGCAACCAGGAGGTAATAGACTTCCATGAATCTTCTCATCTTTTTCTTTCGGTAATAATTTAGCCATTCCCACGACGTTCAGTGGATTCCCCTCCATGTGCAACGTCGCAGTTTCGCACCCCTGATCAGAAGTGACATAATAATAATAATATTAATTATAGTATATATATTAACAATTAATTAATTAAAGTAAAAAATAGAATAAAAAATTGTGGTATATACTAATATATGTACCTCTGAGATTACTGGCTGATTGATAGGAGCTGTAATGGCATCATAATTATTTTGTGACGACCCTAAAACTTTTGCTTTCTTTCCCCAGCAACGACGACAGCTGATGCTGCGAACGCTATGACACAAGAATAATTTTCGGGACGAAAATTCCAATTACAAGGGGATGATGTGACATCCGAGAATTCCAAGGTTAACTTCCGTTAGACAAACCCCGTTAGTTACGTTATAAGTGTTAACTTAGTAACTACTGCATAACTAGGCCGAATACGTCCACGACATTTGGTTGATCACCGAACCCGCCCATATGTGCTATGTGTCCATTTATGGTTGTCAATATGTGCAATGTGATTTAAATGCATGATTTAATATTATGAATAGCATGACAAATTGTAAATCCTTGATTATGTGACAAATTTGTATGTTTAGGTTTCCAGCGAAACTACCGAGCGAAACTATAGTGTCGCCCGGTAGTTAGCTAAACTGTCTGATTTACTCATAATCAGAGCCAGTTTCGCCGGCCAGCGAAACTGCCAGCGAAACTAGCCCCTGATATAAATAATCTTAATAAACCCTAGTTCACCATTTTGCCTCATTTCACACAAAAACACACAACTCTCCTGAAACTCCTGGACCAGCTGATTCCAACCAAGAACCACCAAGAATCAGCTATCATTCTGAGTTGTGAAGATCATCCATCGATCCTGGATCAACCGTGAGTCCCAAAACCACCATTTTCTATGCTTTTCTATGTGTTTCTTCATAAAGCATGCCTAGATCTCTGTGTTATTGTTAAACCTTCTGATATGTTGCTTAGGATTGCTAGATCTACCATAAAGTTGATAACTTTACGTGTGAAATCCATCCATGATAAACATTTGTGCCATTTTAGTCATTTTAGGGTTTTGAATGTATTTTGGAGATTTGAGGATAAAAATGCATGTTTAAGGTGTTAAAGCTTACTGATTTATGTTGGTAAATGCCTATGTATGCTAAACAATGAATTGCATGTAAAATGGAAGCTGTTAGGTTAATTTTTAGGCTGATCCGTATGTTTTTCGCGACCAGCGAAACTGTGGTGTTCTCTGGGCGAAATTGTCCAGCGAAACTATGTATATCTTCAACCAGCGACACTATGCAGCGAAACTGCAGTGTCGCCGGGTAAACCAACCAGACCAGCTCGAGCGAATCTGCCGAGCGAAATTCCCTGAACGAAAGTTCAAACCAGTTTCGGGCGAAACTAGGCTAGCGAAACTGTGCCAACAGTTTCGAGCGAAACTAGCCTAGCGAAACTGTGTCATCGGGTATTGCCTAGCGAAAGTGCTGCCCGTGCACACAGCGAAACTGACTAGCGAAACTGCTAGCGAAACTGAGACCAGAATCCAAACTTGTACAATTTGCTTGAATGTTATGCCATGACTTACATGATTATGCCATGATGATACATGCTTTGATTTCTGATATATATATATATGAAGCCTTGTTTATGATCAACCATCGGTGTCGTGTGTCTGTATGTCGAGTCATAGTTCCAACGTGCTATGTTATGGGCCATAGTGACGTTAAGTAAAGATTAGACACAAACTAATACTTAAGACCTAAACGTGTTCATAGGTCTCCGTTAAGCAAACTTGGATATTATAGCAAGTGTAGCAGAGCAACCCAAGGTGAGTGTCACTAACCCAATTACCGTGAACCCGTTTGGGTCACACCGGATAACTAAAAGTAAAACAATGCTGACAAACTCGAGAGTGCTAGGCACCTCCCTGATAAACTTGAAAACTAGGAGTTCTCGGCACCCACTTGATGAACTTGAAGTGCTTTATGGGAAGCACTTGCGAATTACCAAACCAACGATTTCTAAAACAAAACTGAAAACACTTTTGAGATTCATGAGAATCTGGTAAACCGTTTTAATATGGCTAGCGTAGGTTAAAGTCTAAACCACATGATATCACATGATTTCTAAGGATGCCTTGAAAACTTAAAAGTCCTCAACTAATTGTACCATTAATTGTAAAGCGAGGGGATGTTGGGTAGATCTACTGGAGTTTGACAAACTCCGCCCCGTGTCACGGGGAGTGCACGGAGGTACAATATCAGCCTATTTGACCGTGATCCCGAGAGGACACGGGGGAGGCAAAACCACGATGACGTAGGTCCGCAGTACTAGATGGCACGGCCACTACAATAAATTATAGTCAGCTTTGGTGCAAACTTCCTTAGTGCATGGAACAACGGATTAGCTACCCGCGATATCGGTTGAGCACTTTAACTTTACAAAACTAGTTCATACCCGATGACGTAGGTCACGGACAATTCCTTTATAAACTAAGACATAATTTTTAGCATTGCTTTTCACAAACGAATACTATGTAAGTATACCTTGATACAATTATGATTATGAGACTGGGCCAATGCATGACAAGCCCACTGTGAACTCACCAGCCGTTAGGTTGACACTTGCGTGGTTTAAACTTTTGCAGATCGCTAAGGAGTATCCGGAGCGGGTTGGCATGGCACGTGGAGACCATTTTATTTCTATTAAACTTAATTGAGAATTTTAAACAAAGAATTTGTAAAGCACGTGGTTAGTGCTAAGACAATATTTTATTCCGCTGCGTTTGTATTTGAGACTTTACTTTATAACTGATTTTGAACTAACTCTGACTCATTTAGTATTTGTAACTAATGGTTGTGGATCCTGGTCTAGCCGCACCCCTTAACGGTATAAACTCCGTTGGTGGTTATTTGGGGGTGTGACATATTTGGTTTTTCCAAGTGATCACTCTTCTTAGGAGGTACTTTACGAGCTGCAGGTTTTACTGATTTTGCATGTCTCTTATTGTTTTCCTAAATTGATACCATGTAATTAACTGATTAGTAACATATATATTAATTAACAATAACGTCAAAGCCATTTGTCAAATCCTTAATTATATATACCACTTCCTGCTCTGATGCCCCAGCTGCTGCTTCAGTACTTCTTTGTCTCTTTTTCCCCTAAAGACAGCATGATGCAGCATTTAATTAAATGATCATATTGCAATTAGTTATAATGGAATTGAAGTACACAATTGTGTAAAATATATAGTTACCCTTACGTTTTGCCCGGACGTTGTTGATGTAGATAGAGGAGTGTCTTGTGATCCGGTCGCAGAACAGACCTACAATTGAATTAAATATTTAGCTAGCGAGCTAGTTTAATTATCTAATTAAATCAAATCATAACCGGCTAAACATTAATTAACTATCCCAATAACCATTCGGATGAAGTACAAACTTGTCATAGCCGGAACAGTTATAATTATATTCAGGAAGAGCTATAACTATCCTGATGAACTTTAACTATCCGGATGAACTACAACCATCCAGATGAAGTACAAACTTATCATAGCCGGAACAGTTATATTTATATTCCGGAAGAACTCTAAATATCCTGATGAGCTGTAACTATCTGGATGAACTACAACCATCCAGATGAAGTACAAAATTATCATAGCCGGAACAGTTAATTATTATTTATATTCTGGAAGAACTCTAACTATCCCAATGAACTGTAAATATTCGGATGGACTATAACTAGAGAAGCATGTTCATCCAGGTGAACAAGAATCTTCCGTATCAACTCAATTTCAGAAGTGTTTCAGATTTGTACCTTATCTTTCGGCCTCTTAGATGAGTTTGATGGAAGAGATTGTTTTCCGTTGTATTGTGTGCAAAATTGACCATGTCCTACATACAATTCATTAATTATCTAGTTAATTAATTAATTAATTATAGGTATGTATATATATATATATATATTATATATATATATATATATATATATATATATATATATATATATATATATATAGGGCAAAGGTATTGTACAAAGGGCAGTTTCCGTGCGAAGCGTGCGAAGCAATCTCGGCCGTTCATATGCGGCCTTTTTTATATTTGATGGCACTAAAATAAAACACGCGTAGTTAATTTAAAAAAAAAACACGCGGAGTCATTAAAAAGGGTATTAAAGTCTTTTAACCTTTAAATGAAAAAACGCATATGACAAAATATTTACGCATCAAACAAATAAAAAACGCAAAACACAAATCTTTAAACAAATAACGCATATTTGACATAAAAATAACGCATACACTAAAAAACTCAAAAAACACGGACACCCTTAGACTTTAAAAAAACGCATTTATTCAAATAAAACACATGTATTAAATAAAAAATGCATATCAAAAATTAAAAAACGCATATAATTTTAAAAAAAAATCACAATAACACCCAAAAAACACACAATAACTGTTTTACACTTTAATATAACCGCATGTATTCAAATAGAATAACACACTGTTAATTTTTATACATAACTAGATTCCGAGATTCGCGCGTTGCGCGAAGCGGTGTAAATTCTCATTTATTGTAATATACATGCAAGAGATTGCGGATAATGCCGCGCAGCCCTGAAAACACCTAAATTGCATCACATTTTAACCATTTCACGAAGCGAATGATGCTAATTTTCAAACTCGGAATTGGCAAACATATCTCTTAGTAGATTGAACCCTGGAACACACCTAACTCCTTGAAAGTCAAAACTATTTGGAAGCATAGTTAACTTATGCATGTTAGACCTCCAGTTTTCTTCCAACGTTGATAGACATTTATCTATCTTTTTGTTATAGAGCAGCCGAATCATGGTGTGTTGCACATTGTAAGAGCAGTTGCTTATGTGTTCTATGTCCATCCAAGGTTTGTGTTGTGCAAATGATAAAACAATCATAACTACATATTTTTCTGCGTGTGAATTCCACATACACACATAATAGAAAATATTGTTATGTTTATTCAAACTTTTCCAAGAAATCTATTCAGAGCTTGAAAAATCACCTGTATGAAAGTAACAATTGAGATGTATTAACATATTTAAGGGAAATAGGCAAAATAACTGACACATAAGGGATTAAAACCATCTAAAATTGATGAGCCACCCAAATAAAAACCACAATATGGAATACAAAACCAAGTGTGCCTGTTCTCAAGTAAAACAAACCAAAAACCATGAACAAACAAAGAGGAAAACAAATCTATTGAGATCACTAAAGGCATCAAATGCATATCATAGATAATGCTTTAGTTGTAGCTTTCCCCTATGAATACCAAATGTCCTAAAACTGATGAGCAATTTAAATCATAGTTTCCAAAGACGCATCAGGTGCGCGCCAGGCGTGGCGCAGACCGGTAGGATTTTGGCCAAATCCTATATCCTAGAGCCAACCTAAACTATAGCCTAAAACATTGGAAAGTTTATGTTACACCCCTTGATTATCTAAAGCCCTCGCTTTTTAAGAGCCTTGAGGCTAGGCCAAGGCTCACCTTTGGCACCTTGATTACCTTGCACCAGTGACAACTATGGTCTAAATGAGCACTACTAGGCACCTTCCTTCAGTATCAAATTACATTAAGAAAACAACATTTCTAATAAACAGAACACATACACACCGTAACACGATCAATGACTACAGAGTCTAACAAAGATTTTGTAATCAAAACGCAATTTAAAAAAAAATAAAATAGCTATGCTTTTGGTATGAACTTTAAAATTTGGATTTCATCAGAGCTACCTAAATCTGGTTATATAACTCATATTTAGGGGTTCAAACAACTAATGAAGCAATAGAAAACATGCCAAGGTCAACTTTATCATTCAAAATAAGTCCAATAATATTGGAGAAACTAATATGCACATTTTTTTCTATAAAATGTTAACAATCCTGCTTGATGAATTGATGCATAAGGTATCCACATGGATTCATTGAATGGCTGGATCTTTGATCGGAAAACAGGGTGAGTACGGTTAATGTCCATCAATTAAGCTAGGGATATATATAAAAAAAACTCTCCTGATGATTTGATTGCAGATCGAGTTGTGAAAATATTATTTTGACAAAGAGCACCTAATCCATGACCCAGTCTAAATTCCTAATAAGCATTAGGGTTATAATTGGAAGATGGAATGAATTACCTTACAAATATCAAAATTTCTTAATTTTTCTAATTTAAATTATGAAATTGATCCTGGAACTAAAGAGGCGTATACTAAATCTCTTCTATAAGAACAATTGATTATAAAAATTACTAAATTATACTTCAAAGTTCAAAAACATATTCAATTTAAGTGACCAACCTACACAATTTACACATATGTAAACCCTAAATAATATATCAAACTAAAAAATGTACCTCAGATAGAAGGCATTCTTAGGAAGAAGCTTTGCTCTGGAGCAAGACCAACATGCCTAGAAACCACAATGTCGAAGCAATTATTACAAATTGTGCAAAATCGACATAAACACAAACATGACTATCTGCCCCCACAAACAGATCTTGAATGCTGGAATTTTATCATCGACCAAAACCGAGGGAGATACAAACTAATATCGGTAGGGCTGCTATAGGGTACTGAAAAAACATAGGGTACTGAGAATACATAGAACGTGAAAACCAATCGACGAAATAAAGATGAAACCCTAACCTCTGAATGAAGCAGAAAGAGGAAGCAAAAAAAAGGATGAGCTCCTGGCTATTTCAAACGATCGGTTAACGACGACAAACATTCATTCTAATTGAAATCAAAATCCAGCAACCTTCAAGGGAGAATAAGCAAGTTCAAGATGTGTAACCATCGATGTGACACCCGGTCCAAAATCAGGTCAAATCCTCTCTCCGTTGACTTTTGTTGACTTTTATTAAGTGATAATTATGTGAATTACTGTTTTAAACCGCATGATTAACTGTGTTTAGTTAAATGATTAATTGATTTTAATCTCGCATTTGTATGCCCGTGAAATACGAAAGTCTCATATCATTTAATATGGAATTTTAATAATAAGTAATTAAATATAAAAATGGAACTTTTTATATTTTGTCAAACTGATATAAAACTGTTAAAACGTTTTATGAACTTAAAATGTTATGAAAAATGTTACGTTGTCAAGACTTAGCCAAACGAGTAACCCGATGACCCTATTGGACCCGGTTAGGCCCAATAAGACCGAAATAACCCGGATGGACCCGAAAATCTACCCGAAGGTTCACCTTGACTCACCGAATAAATTCCCCAACCCAGATACCCGACCCGCGGCCCGAACCGCATTGGGTCGAACCCGGCCCAATCTCCCTTCGGCCCACTCGGAAAAAACCCAACCCTTTTCTTTTCTCCCTCGCGGCCCAACCCAAGAATCGCCGGCCCAGCCCACTTGTCCCTTGGGCTTCGGCCCGCCTCATTTGTGAAACCCGAATGGGCCTCGGCCCATTCCCACTCCAAAATTTTATCGGGCTTCGTCCCACACCCAAACAAATTAAGAAAATTGTTTTGGCCCAAAACTTTTATAAGCATTTAACCCAACATTTTTAACCCACTAATATTTTTATAAAATTTGGACCATCAACCTTTATAA
>JBCNJP010008071.1:0-44805 GCA_039602395.1 Deinandra increscens subsp. villosa
GCTTTCTCTGACAGTGATTATGGTGGCAATGAGCTTGACAGGAAATCCACGTCTGCGGGAGCTCAATTTTTAGGTGACAGGCTGGTATCCTGGCAGAGCAAGAAGCAGCACACGGTGTCCCAGTCCGATTGAAGGAACAAAACGTAGGTGGTGGAGGAGCAAGAAGCTCTGATACCAATTGTAAGGATCGAAAAGAACCCAAACACGATATCACGATCTCTAGTGAGTGTGCGGAATCCAAACACTAGAGTGATTCAAGTATAAACGACATAAACAAGAACAAACGATTAGGAAAATAATGAAACACACAAACCGATTGAGAATGCTAGATCGAAACTTGATTGCAACAGACTTGAAAGGTTCGAAATTCTCTATGGGAGAATTTCGATTACACTTCTTTGAAAACACCAAGAACACCCCAAAATCAGCAACCCTAAACCCCTAGATTAGCTATCCTTATATAGGGGGAGATTAGCTTGGAAAACAAGCAAATCTATCTTTGGTAACCCTAATTACCCACTAATTCCTGTTTTTGACCATATAGGCCCACTAAACTCCCTCTAAACATTGTTTAATTGAGCCCAACCACATCTAAATTGGCCCAGTGACCCAATATAACCATAACCCAGCTAATCTCCACCTATTCTATCACATAGGCCTTCAAAATAGTCCGCCAAGTGATGATTTAATACACAAGCCACAATTTATTCCCTTACAAACTTCCCCTTGGCTTGTGATATTAAATGTCTTCTACTTTCAATCTTCAGAACTTGCAGTCTTCACCTTGGCTTGAGCATGGGTTGGTGAAGATTCCTTTCTTTAACAATCTTCATTGGGCAATAACAAATGACTTTAGGGAGTGTTCTCTCAATCAGCATTAGCTTGGACTTCAAATGATGAACATGTAATGAGAGGAGGATTCTCAAATACTTGCTCCTTCTTGAAAACTGTTGAGTCCTTGCTGAATCATCAGTAACTGTCTTGACTTGCCATTAACTTCAGAGGTTAAATTTTGAAAACCTCTATCTTGGCATTCTTGATTGTAGATCTTTGAACTGACGGCATTTAGCTTCCCCTCAACTCGTGAACAGTGTCTTTTGAGTCTTAGGAAGCTTTTCTTGAACAACCAACAAACTTCCCCTAAGCATAAGGTAAGTCCTTTTCCGGCTGGTTCTTCAACTTGATCAGCAGCAGAGTTCTTTATTTGATCAACTGAGTCCTTGATTTTTTTTCCATGAGTTATTTTTTTTCCCAGTTAACCTGTCAAGCACAACATGGAACAAACACTAACCAGACAATGATGACTGGTTATCGGGTTAGCATTACTTAACCAAACAACTTTCCCTGAACCCGAGGACTCTTTTTATTATCTCCCCCTGAGGTTCTGAGGGAGGGTCAAACTTTCTTGCATAAAACCCATAAAAATTTTATTTAAACTTCTCAAATCAACCTGGCCAATTCATAAACTTAAGATAACACAAAAGAAACAAAACAAACATACCAAATTACTAAACGAGAAGGTTTTATTTTGGGATCAAACCGTCTTTGTCTGAACTGAGGAACCCTTTTCAGCATCTGTTACTCGAACACGTCCAGGCGATTGCCGGTATATTGGTCCTTCTTAAACCCATGTTCCTCATTTTCCCGGTTGTTTGTCACTTATTTATCTTTTAGGTGCATTAATTATGAATATCCGACAGTCACACACAAATCCTAGGTAATTAATATGTGCAGTCTATCAAGCTTGATCATTCCCTACCACATATTTCACATTCCCATATCCAGAGTTTTGAATATTTTCTCGAGACTTGGTTGAGAAGAGAAAGAACAGATCATAAAAGAGATAGGAATAATATACAAAGACTTGTATGATTTTAACTCAGAGGCATTTATCAGTCAAGTGGTAACCTTTCATCAAACACATAAGCCTAGTCACAAAGTCAGGGCTAAAGGGTTTTGGACGCTAGAGGGTCTCTTTTGTTGTGCACATTGGCATCTTTTGGGGTGTAAACTATATACAGTGATCTGCAAGCACGTTAATCCAGACTAACCGGGTCTTGCTTACGCAAAACAGAGGAAAATCTGATTAACACGTCAACCATTCTACACCAGGTGATTGCTCACGCAAAGCAAAGGCAAGACTTGACTGACGGCTTTGACATCCCCAGATCTTTGCTCACACAAAACAGAGGGGACGCCGACTTTTTGAGATTTTTGATTCAACACTTTGGAGTCCGGCGTGTGTATCGGGAACAATTTCGCAGTCAAATAGAACAAGCACTTAACCTAAGTGTGTGTTTCCCGTCAGATGACATACTTTATCTTTAAATGTTGTGACCCATACCTTTGTTTGCTTCTTCAGAGCAAACAAAGGTATGGGTCACAACATTTAAAGATAAAGTATGTCATCTGACGGGAAACACACACTTAGGTTAAGTGTTTGTTCTATTTGATTGCGAATTTGTTCCCGATACACACGCCGGACTCCAAAGTGTTGAATCGAAAATCTCAAAAAGTCGGCGTCCCCTCTGTTTTGTTTGAGCAAAGATCTGGGATGTCAAAACCGTCAGTCAAGTCTTGCCTTTGCTTTGTGTGAGCAATGACCTGGTGTAGAATGGTTGACGTGTTAATCAGATTTTCCTCTGTTTTGCGTAAGCAAAGACCTGGTTAGTCTGGATTAACGCGCTTGCAGATCACTGTATATAGTTTACACCCCAAAAGATGCCAATGTGCACAACAAAAGAGACCCTCTAGCGTCCAAAACCCTTTAGCCCTGACTTTGTGACTAGGCTTATGTGTTTGATGAAAGGTTACCACCTGACTGATAAATGCCTCTGAGTTGAAATCATACAAGTCTTTGTATATTATTCCTATCTCTTTTATGATCTGTTCTTTCTCTTCTCAACCAAGTCTCGAGAAAAGATTCAAAACTCTGGATATGGGAATGTGAAAATATGTGGTAGGGAATGATCAAGCTTGATAGACTACACATATTAATTACCTAGGATTTGTGTGTGACTGTCGGATGTTCATAACTAATGCACCTAAAAGATAAATAAGTGACAAACAACCGGGAAAATGAGGAACATGGGTTTAAGAAGGACCAATATACTGGCAATCGCCTGGACGTGTTCGAGTAACAGATGCTGAAAAGGGTTCCTCAGTTCAGACAAAGACGGTTTGATCCCAAAATAAAACCTTCTCGTTTAGTAATTTGGTATGTTTGTTTTGTTTCTTTTGTTTTATCTTAAGTTTATGAATTGGCCAGGTTGATTTGAGAAGTTTAAATAAATTTTTTATGGGTTTTATGCAAGAAAGTTTGACCCTCCCTCAGAACCTCAGGAAGAAGAAGCAGCCTAACCCAGGCATCATCAGAACCAGGGTGGGCTGCCACTCGAAGAAGGGCAAATTTAAGCGCTTGGGAGAAGGCTAATCGGTAGCTGTGGGGGATGCTCTTGACAGTAGTAACGCGGGCCTTAAAGACCCGGTCGAGCAGCCCCCTATCCAACGGAAACGAGCACGGATCATTAGGCACATGGACAGGGGGAGACGGCCTGGGGATCCCCAAGATGTGGCAAATGATATCATCACCAGAGGCGGTTAACCGGACAACCTCGTCAGGGTGGTGGCAGCCACGACTCAAGGCATTAATTTTCATGCACCGCCCGCACATCCAATAGCCACAGCCTTTTAAGGCCCCGTCCATAGCAGAGAAAGCTCCGGCATCAGATGCCAGCACGTCCCGGATAGTGTCCCGGCGCTCATCAGACGAAAGGTGAAAGGTCTTGAGATGCGAGATGAGACGGGAGATCCCTTTGGAGCTAATAACACTATCAGGGTAACAATGGAAGGATCGTAAGGGGCACTGAACGGAACCCCTAGACGGCACCGAGGTGGATGCCATAAAAACACGCGGTTCGAGAAGAAACGCGAGGAGGAAAGAGTGCTAAGAAAGCACCACCGGAAAAACCAACAGAGGGTTGGCAGACCCCGGTCCCAAAAAGGAAAATTACATCAACCCCCGCAACCGGCGGGAACGGAGCACCAGGATCCGGAGTCCGCCCGCCGGCGTACGAGATGCCGGCTTACCAGTGGGTTCGGACCGAGTTCTGGAAACGAGTTCGGACCGAGATCGTACCGCATCCGGACCAAGTTCGGACCGAGTTCGGACCGAGTTCGGACCGAGTTCGGACCGGGTTGGACCGAGTTCAGACCGAGTTCGGACCGAGTTCGGACCGGGTTCGGACCTAGAGTTCGGACCGGGTTCAGACAAACAACGACCTTAGTTTAGTAAGGGCCGAAGTTCGGACCTACTTCGGACCTAAGTTCGGGCCAAGTTCGGACCGAGTTCGGACCTAGCTCGGACTTACAGCAACCAAAAACAGGAGGAGTTCGGCTGGGCTCCGGCGGGGGTTCGGGGGAGTTTGGGAGGAGTTCGGGGGTGGGGCTTCCAACGGCTAGGTTATTTTGAACTGGTCGGCTGAGGGGATGTTGGTGGAGGACGGGGATGCTGTGGCGGGGGGAGGAGGCTGTGGCGGTGGCGGGGTGGAAGGACAGGGGGCTGTGTAGTGGCGGGGGAGGAGGCCCAATTGGGCATAATAATCATAATTGGGCAAAATGATCCTCAATTGGGTAAAATTATCCTTAGTTGGGTATAATGAACCACAATTGGGCATATTCAACATATTTAGGCATAATGATCCTCAATTGGATGTAATTATCCTAAGTTGGGTATAATGAACCACAAGTGGCAATAATCATCATAATTTGGGCATAATGATCCTCAATTGGATGTAATTATCCTAAGTTGGGTATAATGAACCACAAGTGTCAATAATCATCATAATTGGGGCATAATTATCCTCAATTGGGTATAACAAATCATAGTTGGGCATAATGATCCTCTATTAGACATAATGAAGCCCAAATAGGTATAATGAGGCCCAATTGGGTATAATGATGCCCAATGTGTATAATGAGGCCCTATTGGGCATAATAATCATAATTGGGCAGAATGATCCTCAATTGGGTACAACTATCCTTAGTTGGGTATAATGAACCACAATTGGTCATATTCAACATATTTAGGCATAATGATCCTCAATTGGATGTAATTATCCTAAGTTGGGTATAATGAACCACAAGTGGCAATAATCATCATAATTTGGGCATAATGATTCTCAATTGGGTATAATAAATCATAGTTGGGAAAAATGATCATCAATTAGACATAATGAAGCCTAAATAGGTATAATGAGGCCCAATTGGGTATAATGAGGCCCAATGTGTATAATGAGGACCTATTGGGCATAATAATCATAATTAGGCATAATGATCCTCAATTGGGTACAATTATCCTTAGTTGGGTATAATGAACCACCATTGGGCATATTCAACATATTTAGGCATAATGATCCTCAATTGGATGTAATTATCCTAAGTTGGGTATAATGAACCACAAGTGGCAATAATCATCATAATTTGGGCATAATGATCCTCAATTGGGTATAATAAATCATAGTTGGGCATAATGATCCTCTATTAGACATAATGAAGCCCAAATAGGTATAATGAGGCCCAATTGAGTATAATGAGGCCCAATGTGTATAATGAGGCCCTATTGGGCATAATAATCATAATTGGGCATAATGATCCTCAATTGGGTACAATTATCCTTAGTTGGGTATAATGAACCACAATTGGGCATATTCAACATATTTAGGCATAATGATCCTCAATGGGATGTAATTATCCTAAGTTAGGTATAATGAACCACAAGTGGCAATAATCATCATAATTTAGGCATAATGATCCTCAATTGGGTATAATAAATCATAGTTGGGCATAATGATCCTCTATTAGACATAATGAAGCCCAATTAGGTATAATGAGGCCCAATTGGGTATAATGAGGCCCAATGTGTATAATGAGGCCTAATTGGGCATAATTATCATAATTGGGCATAATGATCCTCAATTGGATACAATTATCTTTAGTTGGGTATAATGAACAACAATTGGGCATAATCATCATATTTGGGCATAATGATCCTCAATTGGGTATATAAATCATAGTTGGACATAATGATCCTCAATTGGGTACACTTATCCTTATTTGGGTATAATGAACCACAATTGGGTATAATCATCAAAATTGGACATAATGCTCTAATATTGACTATACTAATCATAATTGGGCATAATCATCATAATTTGGGCATAATGATCCTCAAGACCTCAATTGGTTTTAATGAGGCCCAATTAGGTATAATGAGGCCCAATTAGCTATAATGAGGCCCAATTTGGTATAATGAGGTTTAATTGGACATAATGAGGCCCAGTCGGGTATAATAAGGCCCAATTAGGTATAATGAGACACCCAATTGGGTATATTTTTTTTATTTCTAAATATAATACTTTAATTGGATATAATAATATTTTTTCGAATATATAAATTAATCATACGTTTATAAAATATAGTATTATGTTTTTTTTTGGTATATTATTTTATTAAGAGATAATTATGAGTAAGTTTACAATTTTTTTATTACAAAATATATTAGTTTAATTGGGTATAATAATAGTTTATTAAACATACTAAATTGACATACTTTTACAAAATATAGTATTATTTTCCCAATTCTCGTTGTTTTTTAAGCATATAAGGTTTTTATCTTCAAGAATTTTCGGTCGATCTGTTCCCGTATTTACGAACCCAGTTTCCAAACATGTTTCAAATCATCATAAACTTGAATTTCGGAATCGAAAATTTCATAATCCAAATCTTCCCTCCGAAAATTCTAGTAGGGTTTCATCCATTTTTTAATCTATTCCCTCTGAAACCAATTATGAGTTTGGAATTTCGTTTTACCGCCGTGATGTTTTCAATCTCCGATTTACACGTTACCATGATAAACCAACTTTGTTCACCAAAACCATATTCACGAATTGGGGAATCAGTGCAGTCGTCTGAAAAAAATTTATTCAGTCCTCATCTTCAACAGAGATACGTGATATTTTTTATATTTATTTGTTGAACATGGATGTAATTTGGTTATGATTTTACAATCGTCATTAGTATCTGTTGTGTGACATCTGAGAATTCCAAGGTTAACTTCCGTTAGACAATCTCCGTTAGTTACGTTATAAGTGTTAACTTAGTAACTAATGCTTAACTAGGCCGAATACGTCCACGACCTTTTGTTGATCACCGAACCCGTCCATATGTGTTTATTTATTTATTTATTACCACGATGTGAAATTATATGCAACGTGATTTAAATGCATGATTATTATCAAAAGTATGACTATTTGTTTACTTGTTGAATTATGTGACAAATTGCTTAATTGTGTATTTATGTGATTAATCAAGTAATTAGAATGTATGCATTTGTTTTAATCATGGGCTAATCACTTGCTGATCATTGGGGCCCAAATCCCAATGATAAGCCCAAAGGGAGCTTAGTATTTAAGGGAAATAAAAACCCTAAATCCTCATTTGCATGTTCCACCACATAAAACACACACACACACTCTCCATCACTCTCTCTCTCTCGTGAACCATTTCTGGTCAGCCTTGAACCACCAAGGATCACCGTGATCTCAGCGTTGAAGATCATCCATCGAGCTTGGAAACCCAACTGTAAGTTCCATGACCATTTTTATGCCTTTTCTTTGTGTTTTCTTAAAAAGAATGTGTAAACCTTCATGGAATCGTTTGATCTTCTGATATGATGCTTAGGAATGTTAGATCTACCATAAAGACTAAAACTTTACGTGTAAAATCATGCCATAATGAAGATTCATGCTAGTTAGGTCATTTTATGCTTAAAAGTGTTCTTGGAGATTTGATGGTGAAAATCCATGTTTAAGGTGTTAAATTTGCTTGTTTAATGTTGGTAAATGTTTATGCATGCTAGATACTGAATTATATGAAGTATGGAAGCTGTTAGATTGATTTTTGGGCTGATTTACGAGTTTTCTGCGACCAGCGAAACTAACAGATTCGTTAGGCGAAACTGTAGTTTCGCAAACTGTTTGAATCTTCATCCAGCGACACTATACAGCGAAACTATAGTGTCGCCTGTGAAACTAAGTGTATTGCTCGAACGAAACTACCGAGCGAAACAACCATAGACTCCTGAACGAAAGTTCAAATCAGTTTTGAGCGAAACTAGATAGCGAAACTGTGCCATCAGTTTCGAGCGAAACTATCTAGCGAAACTGTGCCTTATATGAACGAAAGTTCAAACCAGTTTCGGGCGAATCTATGCTAGCGAAACTGTGTCATCAGTTTCGAGCGAATCTAGCTAGCGAAACTGTGTAGCGAAACTGTGCCAGACCCAAAACCTAAACTTGTGCAACTTATTTGAATGTTATGCCATGACTTACATGATTATGCAATAGTGAAACATGCTTTGAAGTCTGAGTAATGTGAACCCTCGTTTATGATCAACCATCGGTGTCGTGTGTCGGTATGTCGAGTCGTAGTTTCAACGTGCTATGTTATGGGCCATAGTGACGTAGTTTAAGTATAGACACAACCTAACACCTAAGACCTTAATGTGATTATTAGGTCTTCGTTAGCAATCATAGTTGGATTATTTGAAGTGTAAGCTGAGCAACCTAAGGTGAGTTTCACTAACCCTTTAATTGTGAGCCCGTTTGGGTCACAACGAATTTACTTAACGGAAAACAACGCTGACATATTGAGGTATTGCCAAATGGAATATCTGTTATGGAAGTTGGAGTGTTTTGTGGGAAGTACTTGCAACTGTCCATCCTTGGGGTTTCAAATGAAATCCGCAATCAACTATTTGATACTTAAACTCATTTGGGATTTCAAATGAAATCCGGAACAACCATTTTGACACTTAAACTCTTTTTAGGATTTCAAATGAAATCCAGATAAATGGTTTTAATATGACTAGTGTAGGTTAAAGTTTAAACCAAATGATATCACATGATTTCTAAGGATGCCTTAAAACTTAAAAGTCCTCAAAAATGTAGTACCATTAATTTGCAAAGCGAGGGGATGTTGGGTAGATCTACTGAGGGTTTGACAAACCCTGCTCCGCGGTACACAATTGTGTAGCCAACCGGTTGGAGGCCGAACGGAGTTCAATATCAGCCTGTTTTAGTTGTGGGTCCCATGAGGAACACAACTAGAGGCACAAACCATCGGCAAATGCCGAACTCTGTTACGTCAGCTTTGGTACGAACTTCCTTAGTGCATGGAAACCGGATTAGCTACCCGCGATATCGGTTGACCGCTTTAATCTTTACTAAACTAGTGCATATTCGATAATTCAACACTTGGCATTGTTTTGCAAAACTATTACTTATTAATATGTTGATACATACGCTTGTGAGACCAGGCCGCTGCATGACATGCCCACTGTGAACTCACCAACCGTTAGGTTGACACTTGTGTGGTTTTCACTTTTGCAGATCGCTGAGGAGTATCCACCGGAGGTTGGCATGGCACCCGAAGTCACTTATTTCATTTTCGAACTTAAATTTGG
Source organism: Deinandra increscens subsp. villosa (assembly GCA_039602395.1). NCBI lineage: Eukaryota > Viridiplantae > Streptophyta > Magnoliopsida > Asterales > Asteraceae > Deinandra > Deinandra increscens. Next base: position 9,524 of record JBCNJP010008071.1, read on the forward strand.
GAATTGAACAACAGTTTATGTTTTGTAATTTAAGCACGTGGTTAGTGCTAAGATACTCATGTTTTCTTTCCGCTGCAAACTTTTAAAATGTCTTATGATGAATGTTTGGACTTTACTCTGATTCGTTTAGTATTTGTAACTAATGGTTGTGGTCCTGGTTTGCTCGCACCCCTTAACGGTATAAACTCCGTTAGTGGTTAATTGGGGGTGTGACATGTTGTGTAATTTTAGATCATGGAACCCGAAAACACAATGGAAAATAAAGAATTACGCACCATGCAAAACGATGAGGCATACAGTGATGATGACGCATACGATTATGATTCGGGAGAAGCCAATAAGGACCACAATGAAGCCAACATTTCCGATTCGAGTGACAGTGACAGTGAAGGAAGTTCAGACGGAGAAACAATTACGGCGACTGGATTGGAATGTCTAAATCCCAAAAAAAATAAAGCCAAGAGGGGCTTGATTAGACTGTCCAAGATGAAAAACGCGTACACAAACTTGGGTGGAAAAAAACGCCGAGTTAAGTTTGATGCCTATGGAAGGTTAAGCGGAAGGTATAATTCAGAGTTTATAGGTTTTCTAGGAGATCTAGTCCATGAGAACGTAGGTTTAAGTGTTTTCAATTGGAAGCACGTATCAAAGGAACTGAGAGACAAGCTATGGGCTTTGATAACAGTATAACTATAGATTTTTGTTTGCACTTGCAGCTAATTTTATTAATATTATACATTGCAATTTCATTCAAATTATAATATGTTGGTAATTATTATTTCAGCGTTATTACGAGGTTAATGAAGGTAGGAGAAAATATGTTACGAATCGCCTCGGGTTGCTATTGCGCAGCTTTAGAAATAAGTTGTACGAAAAAGACATACTACCTAACCTTGGTAAACCGAACAAGTTGGCAAAAATCCCAGACGGTACAGGACTATACTCCGTAACCAACAAGACTGGGACAATTTTGTCGCCTACACACAATCTGATCAATACAAGGTTTAAATCTTCCTTTTACCTCCATAATTGTATTTTATGCCATTTTAATATTTATTTGATTTAAGAAATTAATGTCGATCTTGTTTTATTGTAAGGTTGTTTCGGGGAGGTCAAAAACTGCTCGTTCGATGTCCATCTATAACCACCGCTTAGGGCGGGGTGGATATGGTAGGCTTGAACAGAAACTGGTTGGGGTTCAGCCTTCACACTACCTACATGTTTAGAACTAAAACATCAAATGCTGTGCTTTCTTACTAATATGATTTTTTGCTGTGAATTATGACAAGGTTTAAAGTAAAGTAATCGATGAAGGCACAATGCCTTCCCGGTCACTGCTGTGGTACAAAGCGCGTGAGAATAAAGCGGACGAAATAGAAGATGAACCTGCTAAAGCAATAGCAGCAGAAATAGTGAGTTGACTGCAGCTTTATTTTTGCTAACTCTATTACTGTGATTAATATATACGAAATTGTATTAATGTCTATGACGTTTTTTTTTAGATGAAAATTGAAAAAAAAGATCACTGATGGACAGCTCAAACTTGATCCAGGCAATGATGCCATGACAGTTGTCTTAGGGAAGGAAAAATGTGGGTCGTTGAGAGGTGTTGGCACGGGAGTCAACCCTAGTAAATTTTTTAATGTTCCAAGACAGCGAGGGTCCATGAAACAGCAGCTAGATGTGGTTCAGACTCAACTAGAGAAGGAGAAACAAGAAAATGTGGAAAAGGATGAACAAATAAACGCGTTGAAAGAAAGGATGGCCGAAAATGAAAAAAAGTTAGCTTTGATATTAGCCACCCTTCCACCTCAGGGGCAGCAGGTAAGTGAATCTGACTTTAAATGCATTTTAGTTGGATATATGGATATCATTTATAAACCTTTACATCTACTTTACTTCTGATCAGGCAAATTGGGCAACTCATGCCAATAGGTCTCCAGCTCAGTTAAGTCCTTCGATTATAAATGTGCCGGTAACTCCATTGGGAGCTGATTCACAAGCTGGTATGATCAGTCAGAAAGAATCAGCAGATACAGAAGTAACTCCAGTAAGTTAATTATCAAAATTTAACTTCTTTTACATTAGATCAGTGATGTATAATCTGCTATGTGTTGCTTATGTAATATTATATGTATAAGATGTTGCAAAGAAAACCAAAAAAAAGGCCCCATCGAATGCGACTGCTAATAAATTCACACGGAAAGGTTCAACGAGGGCTGGATCCATAGTAAGTAATTGTTTCAGATTTTATTTGTTTTATTTTGAAATCAGCAATTACTATTTTTTTGTGTTTGAATTGTGTAATTATATATAGGAAGCAGCAAAAACAAGGAAAAATAAGGCTGAAGCAAAAAAAAAGATGCTTTAACTCCTGTGGCGGTAACGACACCTTTAGCTGGAATCATAAAGGTATGTAATTTGACGAATATGTGTGTTTTAGTTTTTCCTTTATTTATGTTAATATGACATAATCATTACAGCAGATCAAATGTAAACTAGCCTACCAAACCAAGAGACAAATTTTTGGTTTAGGTACCGTTTACCTGTCCGAAGAACGACAATACATTCATGGAGTGGAGTTCCACTCCAAGATGACTGTTACAAGGTGTCGGTTGATGAAGTTAAAGTACTGGCATCATTTTTACCATTTGAGGTAGATGATGTCAAAACAATGAAAAAAGCACTAAACAATTTTGTTCCTTGGCCAAAGAACCTTTGCCTTGATCCATCAAATGTTAGTTTCCTTTAATTACTTACCTTTCATAGTACATTATATTATTGTTCAAACTAAATTAGTTATCATTTATTATTTGTTTCAATTTTTCTGTATGAATGTTGTTGATTCAGGATCCTGTTCTTACTACACCAGTAGAAGAGAATGAAGATGAATTCGTCCAGGGGCAAAATATGAAAAGGAAATTTATAACGAGAGACGACATCGTGAAGATGAAGAAAGATAAGAAGAATAAGGCCTAGGATGATTTAGATTAGGATGCATTTTATGTTTTTTTAACACGAGAATTTATATTTGTGGAACAATTTCAATTTTTTTTAATAGTGTATCCTAATGTTATTATTTAACATTTTAGAGTCATTTTGTATATGATTGTGTTTTATGTGACTAAAAACTACACAATTGTCACTTTATATTAACAATTATGTATCTAAAACACAGAATCGGTCACACCGAATAATAAAACTGTGACTATAACTCTTTTACCACCATTTTTGCATGTATCAAATGTGACTATATAGCAAATGTGAAAACTAATATTCAAAACTAATGTGACTAAAGCTATAACATAAGTGACACCTACAACTAATTAATGTGACTATAACATGTTTCCAGTCTCGTTTTCATTTGTTCAATGTCACTGTAAGGTATGAAATGGTCACTCTATATTAACAACTATGTTATTATTAACAAAATATAGTCACAATTTACGTAATTAATTGAGTCTAAAATACATAAACAGTCACATAGAAACTAAAAGTGTGACAAAAAGTGTCTTAGGGTGATGTATTTAAGTAACATATGTGACTAAATGGGCATTTAATAACAAAAGGTTAAAAATAATCTGACTAAAGGTTAGCAAAAAATGACACTTACACATACTTAATGTCATTATAGAAATATTCTAGTCATATTTATATTTCTCTTATGTGACCAAAAGTATATAATTGATACTTTATATTAACAACTAGGTCTTTAATTGTGACCTTATACCAATCAATAGTCACTTTAAGAAATTTTTGTGTGACTAAAAACTGTGAAATAGTGACACTTCAAACAATATCTACATAAACTATCATGATATGGTCACACATAACAAATTGTGCGTCTCTAAAACCTACACAATAGTCACACCTAAATATTTGTTATGTGACCAAATGTTAACAAAACGTTATAGTGAACGTGAAAAATGTGACCACTTGGCAACATTATGTCACTAAAGAGATGTAATGGTTACTTTATATTAACAACTAGTTGTTTAATTGTGACCATTTTCCAACCAATAGTCACTTTAAGACATTTTTGTGTCCCTATAAACTTATTCTACATCAACTATCGTGATATGGTCACACATAACAAAATTGTGTGTCTCTAAAACCTAAATAATAGTCACACTAAATTATAAGTTATGTGACCAATTGTTAGTAAAACGTCACAGTAAAGACGAACAACATGTCACCATTTGGGAACACTTTGTCATTACAAAATAAATAAGTGTTACTAAAAATGGGTTTACGGTGACATTATTCGATAAATTCATTGATCCTGAAAGAAAAATCACTACTCTATAGTCACACTTTTTATCTACGGTCACATTTTTTGGTACCATACGGTCACTAAAATTTAATGTCACCATATCATACCTAAAATGGCGCGACTTTTAGTCACGGATTGGACGGAAAAAAAATGTCACTAATCATATATAGTCACACTTTTTGAGTGTCACCGAAGGTCATATTTGTACTAGTGTTTGTAGCATATACAAAATCTGCAGAATTCAAGGTTTTTATTCAATTCAAACTGCAGATTTCATTAATTAAGCTAAGTGTTAATTAATGGAATTATAAATTATATATCCTACTGTTCTGTTGGAAATGTTGCGTCAAAGAGTGCAAAAGAGGTTCGAACACAGTAAGTTTATGATCATACAATGGGATGGGGAGAATACGTCTATCTGAAAGAAAAACTGGTAATAAGCTAACTGTGTTACACCCAATCATGGTTAAAAACGTGCAATGTATGTTTCAAGTCTGATATATATTAATATTATAATACAAGATACAAAACAAAGGAATTGCAGCTGATGATTCCCCCTCTCGAGCATTTATGTGGAGGAAAGTGTAAGACCTATGTCCGACCCAATTATAAAACCCGACCCGAATTTAAACTTGTAACGCATATCGGAGTTTTGATTTAACGAAGAACGGAAGAATTCATCTAAATTAAACATTTAAATTATGTTCGGGATATTCCATAATCATGTTTGAAAGCAAAATAATAAGTTTACAAGGTTTTAGGTTAAATGATTTGATTAAAACAAAAATAAAGTGATTTATGGTTTTTACGCAATTTTGGTATTCGATTTATCGTTTACCGGGAATCTCAGGGTCTTTATCTCAAAATATATACTTTGAAATATTCTAAAATCATTTTATAACATTAAAAACCAAATGGTTAAATTATTGAGTAATTTTGTTAATTAAAATGCAATTAAATGAATTTACCGTTTTTCGTGCAATTCCTTTAATAACCAGGAATCACGTTCCTTGGTGTTTTATAAGGTCAGTATAAGTCACTCGTAAAATTTTAGAGGTTAACGAGTTAAAACGAGAACAAACGGTTAAAAAGAAAATAAAAATATATTAAATACGTATTTTTATACCTCGTTATACGTATCCCGAAACTTAGATAATCATGAGAAATTATTCTAAACTATTTTTTGGACATAAAATGATAAGGTTGGAAAAGCCTGGAGGTTAAAGTTACCGAAAAACCAAAGTTCAGGGGTTAAATTGTAAATAAAAACCTTAGGGACCATTTCTACCAAACCACTAAAGTGGCTCGCGAGTCGCCGAGCCCTGGGCTTAACCGGCGCGTACCGTCGCCCAATTCTAGTCGCAGATTGCGACCAGCAGGTTAGTCACGAACGTGGAGACCAAGTTTTGTCTGATTCGTGTCGTTTTTGGTCGATTAATCACGCTTACACGCATCTAGGACATATTGCGCACCAAACCACTATAATAACGACCCCAAATCCTTCAATTTTCCTCACCAATGTCGCAAATCTCCACTCTAAAAACCCTAGTTCGTCACCATATTTTCCTCTTCAAAATTCATCCAATCCAGAAGGAATAAGAAGCTGAATTTCTGCGGTACACCGTTATTAGGTATGATCTACAATAACCTATCTCAATTTTTGTTAATATTGTGTCTAAGTATGATTTCTTAAAATGAATTAAAACTAGGGTTCTTGAGCTTGTTTTGCCAAAATTGGGTAATCGGGTTGGAATTAGGGTCTGAAATTTTGTAAGTAATCCTAAAATAATGTGCTTTAAGAAAGCCTTAAGTTAATTTCAAGTTTTGGAAAGGTTTGGTGTTTTATTTAAAAGACGGACAAAATTAGGGTTTCAGGTCGTTGTTCTGCCCAAATTGAGTAAAAGGTATTGAATTAAGGTTTACTATTTTAAGAAATATTATAATATATCATAATTAATAAAAACCTAAGTTTTTAAAATTTTATAAAATGTTTTGATATTTATTTAATAAATACGTTGAAATTAGGTTTTCACGACGTTACTTTGCCAAAATTGAACAAACGGGTTAAATCTAGGGCTAATCTTTTACAATATATTATAAAATAATATTTTAAGTAAAAGCCCTAGATTTTATTTAATTTTATAAAAGATTTTGCTATTTATTTGATAATTATTTCAAAATTAGGGTTTTGAATATCATTATTAAATATCAAACAAGCCAGAAGGTATTGAAACTTGATTTTTGGTCTTAGAACATATTTATATATATAATAAGTATATATAAGTCCAAAAGTGTTATAAAAATGAAATACTAAACAAGTACTAGAACCTTAATTTACCAATAAAGAGTAAAATGGTCTTTTCATCAAACAGAACACAAACCCCTTAAATTCCTCATAACTATAGTCATCATGTGTTCCTATATTCATTTAGAATGTTCGGTTCATTATAAAATCTCCATATTGTTATCTCTCACAATTTGTTCTATCTCTCATTTCCGATCTACTTATCAGGTGAGTATTCACTAAATCCCCCTTTCTTTTAAAATGGGATATGACTCAATATTCAATTTGTATTATCATTACTAATGGTGATTCATTCGAATGATAATCCGACTTGTGAGAAATAATAGCTTCGTATCTTTAACTTTTTTTTGGGTGTAACATGTATCTATATTCAAAATCGTTTCCCTAAATATTGTGTGATTATGTGTTGATTGGATGAATTCTATGTGGAATTGTTATGGTAATCTTTGTATGTTAGTCTGCCAATCTCCCTCTATATGAGGAAATGATGATGAGAAGTCTAAAGTGATTGAAGGTTTGCTATAATTACTTGTTCATTAACTGATTGACCGTATATCCGAACGTATCTTTTATCTCATATATCACATGTGTTAAAAATATGTTTTATAAACTTATGTTTACTCACCAACTACTTTTGTAGTTGACACTTGATTTTATACATGTTGCAGAAATTTATACTAGAGCTTTGATATGATCACGCTAGGATTGCTGGACCTAGATTAAGGACTTTAAATCATTTTGATATGTATTACTGCATGTTTAATATTCTTGTACAATATCTCTAAATGATTAATAAAAAGGGCATGTTTAAGTATTACAACTTATTTTAGTTGTCATATGCATTTGGACAATCATCGCGCCCCGACATATTCTGTCGTCGGTTGGGGTGTGAGAGACATGAAGGGTAAATAAAGAGGGGGAATACAAAACGCCTGCAGTGAAGGGCGTAACAGATGATATAGTAAGTTTTATTGCTATATATATACCTAATTATTTACATGTTAAAAATTAACAGCACCTCACTACATTAACTAAATTAATTACTGCAGGCCGAGAATGAAACAAACATAAATGCGAGACCGTGACCGTAGAACCGGGAACGGATGCCCTGACATTGGTCCTTGGAAAGGAAAGGGGTGGATACCTAAAAGGTATTGGGTATGGAGTGACTTCCCGTGGATATTGGTAGGGTGCTCCAAAAGGGCGATCAAAAGAACCGATCGAAAAACTTGAGGCGGAACTCAAAAATGAAAAACAGCTGCATGAGAAAAATGATCAAGAGGTTGAGCACCTCACTGATATGGTTAAAGCACAGCATGAAAAAATAGATAAGCTTATGGCGTTTATGAACAGCATGATTCAAGATAAACAAGTTGATAAAGCGGTAAATTCTGTAAGGGACAAATTATATATATATATATATATATATATATATATATATATATATATATATATAGGGAGAGGATCATTTGAGAACTAATTGGTTGAGAGAACTTTTGAGAACCATTTTAAGCCACTAGTTATATTTACATATACCCCCTCCCATGAATTGTAGTGGTCCCCAACTGAAATTAGTGGTGGAGATTTAGTTCTCAAAAGTTCTCATTTGAACTTAACCCTATATATATATATATATATATATATATATATATATATATACCTATAATTAATTATATTATATATTTTACTTTTTATCAATTAATTATTATAAATCATTAAATCATTTTGTAGGTAAAGTCCTCGTAGGCGCCTCTTACTACAACTGTAAGATCTAAAAACAGTTATAACCGGCATTCTAATGTAAATACAAAGGTAAATAATTAGTATTATTGTTGATATGATCAATCTCCCTTGAGCGCATATTTAATAATTAATTAACGAATTGAAGTGTACGTAGGACATGATCAATTCCGCGCACAATACATCGCAGAAACAATCTACTCCATCAAACTCATCTCAAAGGTTGGCTGATAAGGTACGAATTTGAAACAGTTCTGAATTTGAAACAGTTCTGAATTTGAGTCGATCTGGAAGATTCTAGTTCATCTGGATGAACATGCGTCTCTAGTTATAGTTCATGGATAGTTAAAGTTCATCAGGATAGGTAAAGTTCATCAGGATAGTAAAAAGTTCATCAGGATAGTTAGAGTTCATCGGGATAGTTAGAGTTGATCCGGAAGATTCTAGTTCATCAGGATAGTTAGAGTTGATCCGGAAGATTCTAGTTCATCTGGATGAACATGCGTCTCTAGTTATAGTTCACCGGGTTGGTTATAGTTCATCCGGATAGTTAAAGTTCATCAGTATAGGTAAAGTTCATCAGGATAGTTAAAGTTCATCAGGATAGTTAGAGTTGTTCCGGAATATAATTAATAATTAACTGTTCCGGCTATGATAAGTTTGTACTTCATCCGAATGGTTATCTGGATAGTTAACTAATGTTTAGCCGGTTATGATCGATATGATTTTATTAATTAATTGAATTGTAGGTCTGTTTTGCGACTGTATCACAACACACTCCTCCATCTACAACAGCGTCCAGCCAAAAGGAAAGGGTAGCTATTTTAATTTACACAATTGTGTACTTCCATATAACTAATTGCTATATGATCATTTAATTAAATGCTGATGTTGTATTTAGAGGAAAAAGAGACAAATAACAGAAGCAACAGCTGCTGCAGCCAGTACTGCTGGGGCATCACAGCAGGAAGTGGTATATATATATAATTAAGGATTTGAAAAATCGCTTTCACGTTATTGTTAATTAATATATATGTTACTAATCAATTAACTATATGGCGTCAATTTAGGAAAAAAATAAGAGACCTACAAAATTAGAAAAACCTGCTCCTGCTAATAATGATGACATTCCTGTTGCTGTTGACCTAGAAATCTCGTTAGAGGTATATATATTAGTATATTTGACAATTTATTTATTCAGTTTTTTACTTTAATTAATTAATTGTTAATAGATATGCTATAATTAATATTATTTTTATGTCACTTTTGATCAGGGGTGCAAAACTATGGACCTGCACCTTGGGGAAAAAAGAAACATAGTGGCAAAGGCTAAATTATTGTCAGCATTAACAGATGAGATGATTCATGGAGTTCCACTACCTTCTAATTGCCGTAGAGTTTCCATTTATGAGGTTTTGAAGGAACATGAATATTTACCACACCCAGTAGAAAATATAACAACAATTAAAGAGCTTGTAGAGAAGAAAAGCAGTAACTATATTATTGCATGGCCGAAGGACCAAATGATCAATGCTGATAAGAAATTAGAATCAAAGGTTTGTTCCATTGATAATAAAATTAAAGTACTTGCAGAACCAATTAATTAATCGTATCCACTTTAATTAATTAATTAACTATAACTACATATATATATATATATATATATATATATATATATATAGATATCTTATCGGTTTTATTAGTCGTGTTTTGTTACTCCAGGTAAATAATGTGAAAACAAAGCCGAAGGTACTATACGTAGCATCAAACAACTTGAAGAACGTGACGATGATGAAAAAACTAACAAGGAGCCAGACTAACATGACCAAATTATAACTATCATAACAATTAAAGTTTGATTAGTGTATATGTATGTATAATTAATTATATTATGATTTTAAGGTTTCTCATAGACATATATATGCAGTTTTATTAATTAATTGTATGCAGTTTAAATAAATCATAATTACGAAAAATGAAATTTGATGAATCTATAATTGTTTGATTATATATATATATGAAAGACAAATAATACCAAAGGCCACACTTTTTATATTTTAACGTGGTCGTTGCCACCATTTGGCCACGCGTATTGGAACAAAAAATCTGATTTCAACTAACCTTTGGCAATTTTTTTTTAATATATGTGGCTAAAACACAAAATTATGTGACCATATAATACCAAAGGCCACATTTTTATATTTTAATGTGGCCGTTTCCACCCTTTGGCCACGCGTATTGGGACAAAATGTATGATTTCAGCAACCCATTTCGCCACATTTTTTTATTACATATGTGGCTAAAACACAAATATACGTGACCATATAATACCAAAGGCCACGCTATTTATATATTAACGTGGTCGTTGCCACCCTTTGGCCACACGTCGTTCCATCAACTGATAATTTAATAAATAAGATTTTTTGATGATCGCTACATTATCGAGCTGAGACTTGATGCTTCGAGTAGTGTTAGTACCATTGATATTGAGGCTAGATGTTCTATCGTGAAACAACTTAGAGATTGGAGCATATTCACAACTTGGATTTGTTACAAAAATCTAAGATAAAATGGGGAGTCGAGGGAGATGAAAATTCTAAATTCTTTCAAGAAATTGTTAAAAAAGAGAGACGGTATTCTATGATTAGAGGGATTAAGGTCGACGGCTTGTGGGTAGAAGATCCTTTGTTAGTTAAAAAGCGTTTTCTTGATTTTTTCAAATCCAAATATAAGAAGTTCGACTGGATACATGTGACATCTAGAAGTAGTCGGTTTCGATTGTTATATGATGCTCAGAAAAGTAGTCTTGAAATTATTCCTTCTTTGGTTGAGATTAAAGAGGCAGTGTGATCTTGTGGCAGTTTAAAAGCTCCTGGGCCCGATGGTTTTTCATTTGCTTTTATCAAGAAATATTGGGACACACTAAAGGAGGAGAATTGGTGATTTTTTATGAGTTTCATAATGCATCTTTCCCCATGGGATGCAATTCCTCCTTTTTCACGTTAATCCCGATGAAGATTGACCCCATTGGTGATTGTTGATTTTCGTCCGATTACATTAATTAGTGTTCATTATGCAATCATTGTTAAAACTTTAGCCAAATAGATTGGCAAATGTGATTGACAGTGTGGTCAGTCTGGAACAATCAACATTTATTAAAGGTCGTTAAATTCTAGATGGTCCTTTACTTCTAAATGAAGTTGTTGTCTGGTTCTCGAAAAAGAACAAAAAACTGATGATGTCTAAAATAGACTTCGCCAAAGCTTATGATTCGTTAAATCGGGATTACCTGTTCACGCTTTTAGAATTTACGGGTTTTGGTTCGAAATGGATTTCTTGGATTCGGCCATGTTTATACTCTTCTAGAGCTTCGGTGTTGGTTAACGGTAGTCTGACTGAAGAGTTTTTTATTGAAAGAGGTTTGAGACGGGGTGACCCTATGCTCCATTCCTCTCTATTATTGCTATGGAAGGTCTTCATGTGTAATTTCTGATATCATTGAGGCGGGTCTTTTTAAACCTGAAAGAATAGGTAATGTTGCATTATCTCACTTAATTTATGCTGGTGATGTTATTATTGTTGGGGATTGGTGCAAGTACAATATGGTGAACACGATAAATATGTTGAATTGCTTTTCTCTTGCTTCGGGTCTTAAAATCAACATTCAAAAATATTATATCCTTGGGGTGGGTGTGATGTGGTCGTAGGTTAACCAGATGGGGGTTATGATGGGTTGTAAAGTGGAGAAGTTTCCCTTAGATCACTTACTTGCGTATTCATGAGGGTGGAAAAATATGGAGATGCTAGTGTTGGGATAGCTTTATATCAAAATTCAAGATAAGGCTTTCAAAGTGGAAGTGCAATCTTTCATCTGTGGGAGGGCGTTCGACTTTAATAACTTCTTTTTTGGGCTCTAAAGGTTCTTATTTATTATCTTTATTTCGGGTCCCGACGAAAATCAAGAATTTACTTGAGTCTTTGCGGGATAAGTTCTTCTGGGGAAGGGACGATATCTTAAGGAAAATGGCTTGAGTTAATTGGAAGGTTATCTTGGCGGATAAAGAGTATGGGGGTTTGGGCTTTGGTAGTTTGGATGCTACGAATATGGATCTCATCTATAATCGGAGATGGAAATTTTTAAATAGTAGTAATGAGATATGGGTTAAAGTGGTCAAAGAGATTCGTGGTGATGATTCGGATAGTAGTGACGTGATTAAGGGTGGTGGCGTGTGGAATAGGATTTGCAAAACTATCTCCTATTTACATGAGAATGACTATGTGCCGTCAAACTACATTAGTAGTAAAGTGGGTAACATGGTGGAATTTCCGATTTTGGTTGGATATTTGGATTGGTAACACTAAGTTGGCTTCAAGGTTTAATAGACTTTTTTATATTTAGAAACTTGTAAATCATGCACGTCACGGATAAATTAGGCCATTCGGGTGATTGGTGTTGGCGTAGAATTGTTATAGGAAGTTGTGAGGACTCTCAATTTTGTGATTTAGTTGCTCTTTTCCAAGATGTTAATCTATCTGATGATCGTTATAATTGGATTTGGAACATTAAAGATGATTTGGAATTCAAAGTTAAATCTATTAGAAAAGCTATTGATAGAAATATCATCCTCGTCCATGATACTCCGACTAGATGGAATAAATTTGACCCCCAAAAGGTAAATATTTTGGCTTGGAAAATTCTCCTCAATAGGATTCCCACCTGTTTGAACTTGAGTCTTAAAGGCATCGATATCCCTCAAATTCTATGCTTGATTTGAGCAAATCATGTTGAGGATGTTAATCATATGTTTTGCTCGTTTCACGTTGCTGTGAAGATTTGGGATCTCATTTCTTCTTGGTTGGATGTTGGTTGTGTGCTCCCTTTGGCGCCTTGGGCTACTATGAATATGCTTGAGAGTTCGACCGTGGTTAAGAAAAAGAAGGTTCTCATTGAAGCAGTGTGCTTTACTACGTGGTGGATTATTTGGAATTTAAAGAATAATATGAATATTTGCTCCTTCGAAGATTTGGGATGGTGAGTTATTTGATTCTATTGTTTATTATTCCTTTTTTTTTTGGTTTACTGATAGGAATAGGCATAGATGTATATCTTGGACTGAGTTTTACGAAATCCGCTCGTATTGATGTAAACTTTTTTTTTTGGTTTGGCTTCCTTAGCCAAACATTTTTATATAATTCTCGCTGATGAAAAAAAGTTACTACCCTAATTCGCTACCCAAGGTTGCGGCCATGATATTGTGAAACAAAACTACCCAAAGCAACTACCTAATGATACCATCCATCCCTTCCTCCCTAACCCATCAAATGACCTAAGACCGAGACGTTTAGATAAGCATGCTAAAAAATTTGACCCAAAATTTAAGTTATATTTGAGTTAGAATTAGTGAATTTTATATTAGGTTTATATCGCATATAAATAAAAGGAAAATTAGATTTAAATAATACCAACTTTTGCCTATTGACAACTAATAATCTCACTTTTAGATTTAGTAACCATATGTCCCACCTTTCAAGTTACTTCTTTTTATTGGACGCGTTGTTAAGTTTTTTAACATCGTTAGGGTTTCGCCGCCACGGGGGTGGTGGTGCTGTTCGTTTCGTTCCGATTGGCGGTGGCTACGCTCTCCTGTGATGTTGAATGGTCGACGACGGTGTACAGAGGCTGAAAGCAGCCGCGATTCCCACAAGTAAGTCACCATTCTTTACGATTCCACAATTCCACCGACGATTCTGGCGAGCATTCCGGATTCTAGCAACGGTTCAGGCGACAATTTGTAGGTTTGATGCTGTTTGGATGATGTTAGAAGCGATGGATGGTGTTTGGGAGTGGTTAGCAGCCTGAAAATGTGGCTATGGCAGTGGTTAGCGGCCGTAAAAAGTTGGTTGTGGCGGTGGAACCCTAACTGTGTTAGAAAAAACTTAGGGAAAAGACATTTAATAGCCATGTTGACCAACTTAAAGACCAAAATAGCCACTTGATATTTTTTCTCTAAAAATAGTCATTCAAGAACAGTCGTCGATGACCGTAGTTATGTCTTAACGGCTGTAAGTCTATAGAGCCAATCACAGTCTGCCACGTCACCACATACAGTCTTGACGATCGTTCAGTTTTCCCTAAGGGTCGTGGTGATCATTCACCTTTCTCGAAGGGGAGTTTGACGACCGTTCCGGTAGTTACGGTCTTGATGACCGTTCACTTTTCCCGGAAGATCCTAGCGACCATTCACTTTTCCCGAATGGGAGTTTGACGACCGTTCCGATAGTGGACGTCCATTGTGGGTAAGTGGCACTCAGTGATTGGAGGAGAACACGGTCGTGTGACCGTTGTGGAGGGGACTTGACGATCGTTCCGGTGGTGGACAACCATTGTGGGAATGCGTCAAAAAAATTAAAATTTTGGATTCATTTTTTTAACAGTCGCCGAAGACCCCGACAATGGTGTCAGACAATCGTAAACGACCGTCGCAGACCTTGTCAGTCGTTTGTTTGGACAACGGTTTTGTCAGAAAAAGGACGGTCGTGGACGACCATTTGGGTACGTGGCATTCAGGGATTGGTGCAGATTACGGTCGTGCGACCGTTGGAAGGGGGAGTCAACGACCGTTGGGGTGGGGCTATTTTGAGGACACAAAAATTTAAGGGGCTAATTTCGTCTCAATGTTGGTCAAAATGGCTAATTTCGCCTTTCTCCCAAAAACATAACGACGGGTCAAATAAAAACAAGTAAGTTGAAAGATGGGACTTATAGTTGCTTAATCGAAAAGTGGGATTATTAGTTGCAAATAGGAAAAAGTTAAAGATTACTTAATCCAATTTTCCAAGATAAAATTAGTTATGTAATTTTAAAATTGAAAACAAAATTTATAATTTCTAAGAAAAGAGTTATAAGAATCGATTTACTTTGAAATTGAATAAAAAAGGTAGAAAAAAAATTCCATGTGTCATGTGTGAATAAGTTTCACCTCACCTGTTATCAAAAAGTACAAACAAAGCAGCGATGGACACAACAAAATAGCAGACAAGAATTACACAACTGTTCTCTTTTGGTGTTTTTTCTTCCATCTGTTCTTCTAGACAAACCATATAAAAACAAACTCATGCTATAAGTTTTATAATTTATTTCACTTCCTTTTTAACTTTTAACAAGTATACATAAGGTATTTATTAATAATATTATATTTTAATTTTATTTGAATTAAGTTAATTAATATAATATAATGGATGTTTTAAAATAAGACAACAAATATATAGACTAATTTTTATTGACCGGTAAGAAACATGTGGAATACTACGACGACTATAATTTATAACGCGGTATTTGTTTATATATTTGAAAGACAATTTGTATTTGACTTGTTTTTTTACCTATATAAATTATTAAAATTAAATTATCATTAAATAGTTTGTTTAAGTTTCTATTTTAATTAAAGAGAATCTTAATATATAACTAAAATTTCTTCTCTAAAAGACTATTATACTTTATTAAACTCTTAACTATTTAAATAAATGATAACTTTATCTTCTTAAATATATTATAAAACATAATCTAGAGTATATACAATATTTTATTTTATATACAGTTAATGGAATAAAATGTAGTACACTATTTTGATATAAAATAAAAACTTATTGTAAATCCAAAATTAACTTAAAACCTAAATACATTTCAAGAACATAACCATACCCTTGTGATCATAAACATCTTTTGTCATATTAGCCGTCATTTTTCATCTTTCACTATATTTTTGTTTTAAACATATAATTTGACCGGTCTATAATAACAGTAATATTTAACCATTTTCTTACACTTAAACACACCTTTTTATGATTTTTATTATTGGCATTCTAGTATAAATTTTTTTAAATCGAGTGAAAAAGATCGTTGTGTCTTATTTGTAGCTAATTTCTTATAATAACATCTCTCGTTGCTATACATCAATTTTCTCATTTTTTATCTAATTTTTAGTTGTTGTACCTCTTTTTTAAATTCTTTGAATAAATACAATTCAAATTATTTTGTTTCCTTTTTATTTCTTCTAAACAAAATGTACTTTTGTATTGAAAATATTCACCATCTTAGTTTGAAATCATTTAATTTTAATTTATATATGCTTCATAGGGAAAAGATCTATAGAAAACCAACAATTTTCCAAAAAACCAAAAAACCAATCTTTTTTTCTCTATAACTTCTTCATATATTAATAAATTTTAAAAAGAATTTCATCAAAAATTCTATAATTTTATTAGCTTTATTTATGGAAAAAAAATTTTAAAAAATAAAAAGTTTAGTGAATTTTTATTATTGCATCATGCAATAGTACTAATAGTATTGCATAATGCATTATAATTAAAACTACTTAAAAAGAAGAAACTTAACTTAAATATGGACGTGATTTATGCGAATAATATAAAAAACAAAGAATTGGCATTCATAAGACAATTTTATATTATTGTTGCATAGTGCATTATTAATTTCAAGCTAAAATCCGGATTTTATTTTATTTTTTAATAAAACTCGAAAATGTTTTTAAAGTTTTTTCTTTTTCCAGTATTCTTAAAATCGTGAAAGAAACATATAAAAAAAGTTTTTAAAAAAATATTTTTTTTTCATGGTTTTTTGGTTTTTTACAAAATATTGGTTTTCTATAGAACCCAACTCATGCTTCATAATCAAATTTGAATTAATTTTTGTTAAAGAAACTTAATATCTTCAACTTTTTATAGAAATATAATACCTTTTTATATTCCTTTATAATGAAAGCCTAGTTGGAGAAAATGTTTTTAAAAATAATTTTTGAATATTTAGAGAGTTTTTATTTTTTGATATTTTAAAGAAAAAATGTTTTCCATATATTTTAGAAACATCATTATTTTTACATAAAGTTTTTTTTTTTAACTTTTTCTAAAAGTTTCATCGTAATTTTATAATTTTTATTTATTTTTTGTGCCATACACGATGCTATCATTTCATTTACAAGGTGCAGATAGTTATTAGTTATTGCGTTCAAGTTTATAATAAAACTATTATTTTGAATAATAACTTTAATATATACGAGATCTCGGGTAGGGACGTTTTTTATCCTTGTAAGCAGTCAATTTCGGGGGTGTGTGTTGGTCCGGGATCAACAACCGTTCACGATATTTTGATCTTAAACAAGTGCGGAAACCTTGTATGAGATTGATTCAAGAGAAAGTAGATGAAATAGATTTGATGTAGATGATAAACAACAAACGATCAAATCTTGAATGAAGAACACATTTTCTTGGATTGATGATTACGATTGAAATAACAAGAGATAAGCACAAAAATCGTAAACCAACAACTACTAGAATTATAAACAACTTGGATTTATATACTACCATTTACATAAACCCTAAGCCCAATCATAAAATCATAAGAAGTCCGGTCCAAGAAAGCCCAAGGTCGTAAACAACTTGTAAGCCCAATCGTGAATACCTAAGCCCATTAACATGTAAGCCCACATCTAATGTTCATGCCTCAAATGTATAGCCCAACAATCTTCCCCTAGGCATGAACCATTAGACTGTCTAAGGAAGACATAAATCAAATCTGAATGTATGAGCTTCTTTCCTTGACCACCAACCTTTCTCCACAATTAGATTTGCCGTGCCATGAAACATACCCACCCGTATAGCATTCTCCATGTCATGTTCATCACCAAGTATTGGACGGGATGCCAGGAGCTTGATATCATTCTCTCCGAATCTCAGCAAATCAATGGGATCATACATGCGGAACTCTCTTAGCTTCTTGCACACAATCACCACCTCATACGTTGTAGGATCAAAATACCAGCTATCAAAATTCTTTAAAAGTGTATGGTCTTCTATTTCATCGAGCATGTTGATAACTCGAGTTCGTTTGGTGGGAGGACACCTCATTTCACCAATTGGCTCATCGGTGACAGGATCTGTTCCGGTTTCAACCCACTTTGCAGCCTTCAGATCAAAGTTTGCAAAGTTTTCCTCCATTTGAGCTATTAAATTGTTGCGAACCAGATTACCATGATTGTTGTTCCACCTGTTAATGAACGGTGCCCTCAGCAAGTTTCTCAACTCTGTTTCAGTCCATGAGTGGAATTGACCTCTTGACGGTAGTACTCGACTGGACTATATCCATCTCTCACCATGGAAAATAATTCCTTTTCGGCATCATAATACCAACACAGAATTGGTTCTCGGCTCCCCTTATTGTCTAATTCACTCTCTCCCACATCTATGGAGTACAACGTAGGGGTAGGACCTTTGAAGAATTCTTTGAACCAATTGACTTGACCTTCAGGAGCCTTTGAAACAAATCTTCCACCACGAACATACTCAGACATCTCAATTGTGTCATCTCCTTCATCTTCATGTATTGCACTTATATCTTGAATTCCTTGAGATGAGCTTTGACCATGCTCACCAGATGCTTTTGACTCAACAACACCTTTCAAATCTGAATGCTTCTTCTTCAGATCCATCAAGGTTTCATACAAGAACTTAAGCCTTAGCTTGTTAGCAGCCTCGTTCTCTTTCAAAGTCTTGTTTTCATTTTTAAGTGCTATTATCTCATTTTGACGAATTCTGTTTTGAGATATAAGATAATTAATTTGAGGATCAGCACTTAACCTCATCTCAATTGGGAGATCAGATGCTCCCACAGCAGCCTGAAAAGGTCGAAAGCTTGGATTAGTTGGTGGCAGACTTGACTCAGTAGAGAAGTTTACTCTTACTGGACTGGGTTCTACAAAAGTGTTGTCAACCTCCAGAAATTGCCTTTCTTCATGAACTGGGCTATGTTCATTTAGAAGAGGACTTTCAGTCTGTATGGGAGTTGATTCTGGTACATCAACCTGACGCTCAGCCTGGGGTGTGCTCTTTTCATTGGTAGGTTCAGATGCATCAACATTTTGTGCATTGGCATGTGTAGGTTTAAATACCAACAGGCTTGAGGTAGTTTTCTGGAATTTAAACCTGATGTCTCTGGGATCTGACTTCTTCCTTGGTGATGGCTCACGCACAGGAATTGGGTCTTCAAAAACATCCTCCACTTCAAATTGAACATCTAACTCTTGTGGAACTGAACCACTGCTGGAAGAGGAGTTCAAGTCATTCTTCGCTCTCTTGTGACTGATGGGCCCCAGATCCCCATAGATGTCATCATTTAGGTTCTCATGTCAGGAAGATGCCATCACATTTTCCTCATCAGACGGGATATTCTCCACTTCTTCTTGAACATTCACTGGAACAGTTGCTGTCACATCATGGTCTTCAGCAACTGTCACATTGACTGGATGTACTTCTGGTTCAGAATCAGTTTCTTCTTGCTCTTGTTCCCTTGGAACTTCAGGAAAGGCACCCCTTTTAGACCATTCTAGTCTCCCTTGATAGCTATTCTTCCCTATTCTGTCTTGGGTTTGCAAGCCGAACACTCCATTATCCATGAACTTGATATCCAGCTTCTCAATTCTCTCCTGAATCATCGGATATTTCTTCATTACCACCATCTGCACAAATCTTGGTGTCATCAGGAATTGTTCTCTGGCGCTCAAGTCAGCATTGCCAATCCAATTTAGCAGCATCATTTTTGAGAAATTGAAGTTCCAGTCTAAGGCCAATGCAACAAACGCTGTGCCATGCAGTTTGTTTAGCTGATCAAAACTTGTTCTCTTCCCCAAGAAGGATTTCCGCATGTAATGAGCCAGACACCTCCAGTAGTGCGGCAATAACTTCTTGAAAATGGGAGGGAACTTTCCTTCATATCCTAAGGATTGAGCACCTTCTAACACAACAGCCTTTGAATACTCTATTGGATCTTCAGCTCTGTCATTAATGTTCAAACCCTGACGAATGTCTTCTTCAAGAATCACAATTGGTCGGTTCTGAATGGTTGCAGTGATTCTTGTCTTGTCAGCATTGGCTCTTGCAGTTCCCCAGAAATCTCTAACAAGTTGCTCATCGATCAGCACACTTGTCCGCAGAGCATGATTAATTTTGCAGACATTTAATCCTGCCACCAGAGAATAAAATAGTTGCATATGTCTTTCTGGAGGATCATCAAGATAGGCCGGGATGCAATGATCTCTTTCAAAATGAATCTCGTCATCAAGCATATCTTCTGCCATCTGAGAAAACGAGACAAATGCATCAAGCCTAAACTCATCAAAGTGAAATTATGTTTGTCAACAATATCTTCAAGTTCAATTGATTATCACATTTAACTTGTTAAGTTCAGAAAATCTCAAATTAAACTATTCAAGAACAATCATTTGATTTTGAATCACAACTTGACAAACACAATTTAATTTTTATCTTAAAACGATTAAGTTTGATGAGATTCTAAATAACCATTAGGTGTTTATGATTTTAATTTAAAAAATAAATGAGTTTACGATTTACAATTTGGGTTTACGATTCAGACAAATGGGTTCACGATCGGGTCAAAAACAGTCCGGCATAAGCCCAGTCGTAATCTAACAGCCCAATCGTAAACTCGTCTAAAAGGCCTCTAAGCCCGATCGTAAACAGATCAATCAGAATCATCGGATCGTAAACGTCGATCGTAAACGACCGATCGGAAACGCCAACCGTCGTCTTCAACCTCCCGACGAGTCGTAAACGCAGAAACTGCCATTAACGAACCTGCAACAAACTCGTAAACTTGTTAAAACACCTCAAACATGTACAAATGAACATCTAGCACTACCTTTTAACAGTCTCTAAGCACAAAACCGACTTCAACTCTCGCTAAAATCGACTCAAAATGAGTAAGCAAAACGAAAATGATCACCGAGTGAAGGCAAATCTGCAGAAAGTTGTAAGTGGACCGATGAGAAGTCGAAGATAACAGCTCGATTAGAAGATGGTTTCGTCGGTCGGAAAATCGATTACGAAGATGGTGGTGTGCTCGGGTTTCACAGAAGGTGGACGGAGGTGGTCTGGGATCGGTTTTCCGGCGAGGTCAGTGGCGGTGGTTAGGGTTTCGGTGTGGTGGAATCGGAAACGCAGAGAGATGAGGATCGTAAATGGGGATCGGAAATGAGGTGAGGGTTTTATATTATTAAATAAATTTCAATAAGACCCCTCCAAGTTTGCACAACATTTCAAATACATCCCAAACCTCAAACAAATGATAATTCTCATGAAAACATGATAATTTTAAACCTTTGAGAATTTACAAAACTTCCCCTCAGACTTATACCCCGATTATCTGATCTTGATCAATTAAAAATTTAAATTATAACTATTCAAAAGCTTAAACAAATAATAAAATAAAAATGCACAAAATTAAGATAATCTAAAAACGAGATAAAAACATACTTACCTTGAAGTTGATGTTTTTCATGGATCAAACCAGACAAATCTTTGACTGAGGAACCCTTTTCAGCTTCCGTTACTCGACGCTCTAGACGATTGCCCAAAAATTTTGAAACCACATAAACTCACATCCAGATACAAAATTTTAAGTGCTTAATTATGGTACATAATTACCGTCATGTTTAACTGTCCCCACACCCAATTGTTCATAGCAAAACCTACCCAACCTCAGAGTTTATTGAGGATTCACAAACCCCCAACTTGAGGAACCATGCAACACCGTCATGACAAACACTTATTTTGTTAATTATCAGTTGGTGATCAGGTCGGCCGCATAAGCACGCAGAGAATACCAAACATAATAATTATTATTGTATTGTTTTTCATTTTTCTTTTTCATTTTCTTTTCATTCTTTTCATTTTTCTTTTTGAATGAGGTGTTGTCATAACAGCAGAACATGGCGTGTGAGAGAGTGAATACTAGGTATAATTACCACTCTCAACCCATTTTTGCTGGGACTCAATTTTTTAAACTATGTAAACTAGGATGGAAAACTAAACATATATAGAAGTTAAGTTTACTGCACTTACTTGGATGATCATAGTTTTTGATTTAGCTTACCGACACATCATCTTTGAGCCGTCTTTCACTTCAGCCTTACACGTGTCAGTCTCCGATTGTCTTGGAAATTTATATCACTTCCTACCAACTCAAGGCAAACAAAAGACTTCATAAAAACCTCAAACAAATTTTTCAGATTTTCTGAAACATTGACATTTCTTCCCCTGTTTTTATGAGGCTTTTGAAACAAAAACACCCTTTTTTTAATATATATTTTTAAAAGAAAATAAACTCAAAACAAAAGTAAGCAAAAATAAAAACAACTATACAAAAGGTTTTGAATCAGATCAGTCCTCGAAGGCAATCATCCTTAGGCCTTCAACACACATTTCAAAATTGGAACGAGGGAGGGGTTTTGTGAAAAGGTCTGAGACATTTTGATCTGAGCTTACCTTTTCCAACTGAATCAACTTCCTGTCATAGCAATCACGGATAAAATGTACCTTGATGTCTATATGCTTTGTTTTGGAATGTTGAACAGGGTTTTTGACAATTTGCAGAGCAGCAGCATTATCACAAAAGATTGGAGTGTTAATGAATTCCATACCGTAGTCTGTTAGCTGATTTTGAATCCATACTACCTGCGAGCATCCAGCTGATGCTGCCACATATTCAGCTTCTGCAGTTGACTTAGACACGGTATGCTGCTTCTTACTCTGCCATGAGATGAGTCTGTCTCCCAAGTACTGACATCCACCGGTTGTTGATTTCCTGTCAAGATCACTACCTCCATAGTCACTGTCAGTGAAAGCAAATAATTGGAAATCAGTATTCTTTGGGTACCAAAGTCCAAGCCGAGGCCTGCCCTTCAGATACCTAAAAATACGTTTAACAGCAGCTAAATGAGAGAGTTTAGGATTAGCCTGATAACATGCACACACACACACACACTGCATGCATGATGTCTGGCCTGCTTGCTGTTAGGTACATGAGAGACCCGATCATTGATCGATACAAGAATTCACTCACTGGTTCCCCATCCGCATCCACCGTCAGTAGAGGCCGTGATTCCATGGGAGTGGAGATGGGCTTGGAATCCTGCATTTTGTATTTTGCCAGAATCTCATTCACGTATTTTGCTTGATGAATGAGAATTCCAGTTTCATCTTGTTTTACTTGCAATGCCAGGAAAAAATTCATCTCCCCTTGATCACTCATCTCAAACTTCTTTCTCATGATTTCTTCAAACTCGGTGCACAATTCTTCATTTGTAGATCCGTAGATGATGTCATCCACATACACTTGCACCATGATGATGTCATCATTCACCTTCTTTCTAAATAAGGTTTGATCAACCACTCCCCTTGTATACCCATTCTCCACCAAATGCTTGGATAGAGTCTCATACCATGTGCGTGGAGCTTGATGCAAACCATACAGGGCTTTATCCAGTAGATATACATGATCTGGATGTTCCTCATCCACAAACCCTGGTGGTTGTCCCACATAAATTTCTTCATTCATGTCAGCATACAGGAATGCTGTCTTGACATCCATCTGATGCACTGTAAAGTTGAGATATGTAGCTACGGCAAGAAATATACGAATTGCTTCTAATCTTGCCACCGGTGCATACACCTCATCATAATCAATTCCATGCACCTGTCTGTGTCCTTGAACGATCAGCCTTGCCTTGTTCCTCACAATTATACCCGTATCATCCTTCTTGTTCTTGTACAGCCATCTTGTGGGTATAACCTTCTTATCTTCTGGTCTCTTCACTAGTCGCCACACTCCCAATTTTGAGAATTGATTCAGTTCATTGTGCATAGCCTCCATCCAACTTGGATCTTTAAGAGCTACCATCACATTTGGAGGCTCTATCTGGGAGATAAAACACGAGTACATGCAGTGATTGATGTTACCCGCGCGACTTCTAGTTGTGACTCCTGCTGTCACTGGTCCAACCACATTGCTGAGAGGGTGATCTCTGTTGATTCGTGTGGTTTGAACATCTGGCACTGAAACAGATAGACAGGCAGGTTAGTATCATTAACATCATTATTCATACCTTGGGTTTCAGACTCCTTCTGATCATCATGAGTTCCTGACGATTCTGGAACATCCACAACATCATCCTTAGGAGCTGTTTCTGATACACTGTCTCTGACATTTTCCACAGTTGGCCTCACTTCAGGAGCCGGAGCGATGATGTCTTCTTCTTCCAGATTGGGAAACATGTTTGAGTAGTCAAACCCTTTAAAGAAAGACCCATAGTCAAAGATCCAGTCCGGTCCAATTCCTGCATCTGTTGGATTATCTTCCAACCAGTCAACATCAAATGCCTCGATTATCAATTTGGTGGTTTTGTTGTAGACCCGATAAGCACTATTTGCAGAATATCCCACAAAATAACATTCATCAGCCTTTGCTTCGAACTTCCCCACATCAGATTGAATTAACACTGTGCAAGGACATCCGAAAGTCTTGAAGTACCCCACCCTTGGCTTTTCTCCATAGATAATCTGATAAGGCGTCATCTCATGTCGCTTGTTCAACAGTACCCGATTCTGCACATAACAAGCAGTGTTGACTGCTTCGGCCCAGAAGAAAATTGGTAATCTTGCATCACACAGCATAGTTCTGGCAGCTTCAATGAGAGTTCTGTTTCTTCTTTCAGCAACACCATTTTGTTGAGGCGTGTATGGTGCACTGAATTGTCTTTCTATACCTTTTACTCCACAGAACATATTCAATTCAGCATTCTTAAATTCTGTTCCGTTGTCTTGTTCTAATAGCCTTTACCCTTTTGCTCAACTGATTCTCTATAAGAGTGACAAACTGTTTCACAAGCGCTGGAGTTTCATGCTTGTTTGACAGAAAGAAAACCCAAGTAAAACGAGAGAAATCATCCACTATAACCAGACAGTATGAGAACTTGCTGACGCTTTGAACTTGCATTGGGCCGAAGAGATCCATATGTAGTAGTTGCAATACCGATGAAACAGAATTGACGATCTTGGAATGATGCGGTAATCTGTGCTGCTTCCCCTTAGCACATGCAACACACTTCTCAACTGACGTGAAATCTGTGATAGGTAGGTTCCTTACATGCTCTCCCTTTGCCAGCTTTGACAGATTCTTCATATTAGCATGTCCCAGACGACGATGCCACAACAATGCCAGATTTTCAGTTTGCTTTGAGATAAGGCAGGCTTCTTCAGATGTCGGAGGATTACCCATGTTGAGGAGATAAGAATTTGCTCGTCTTGGTGTACGCATCAGAATACACTCCTCAGGAATCTTCACACCAGGCTTGAGGATGATGCATTCCTTCTTGTTGAACAAAACAGAATATTCTCGATCACAAATCTGCGACACACTGAGCAGACTGTGAGATAATTCTTCTACATAATGCACATCCGAGAACTTCAAGCTACCATTCTGCACCACCCCTTTCTTACTGATTCTTCCACCTACTCCACCAGCGAAAGATACACCACCTCCATCGAAATCTTCTACCTCTTCCAAAAGCGATAAATCTCCGGTCATATGTCGGGAGCAACCACTATCAACGTACCAGAGATTGTTGACAGTTCTTCTTGGCTGTCCCTACATGGATCAAAGATCAGTTAGATTCAGGTACCCAGGCCATAACAGATCTGGGCACACCTTTGGAATCAGTGTAATTAACTAATTGAAGAGTCATTCCTGCTTTTGATTCAGGTACACTCAAGGTTTGAGTGTTGACTTTTGGTTTCCAAATGGGGTGTTTCTGTGGTTTCATTACATTGGTTGAGTTCTTTTCAGATGCAGGTTTCTTTGGTGGTGGTGTGGCCTTTTTACCTGCCGGCTTTTTAACAGGTGTCCACTCAAGTTTCAATTTTGTATAAACAGCTTGTTTCGTTTGAGTGACATCTTTTGATGTTGAAACCTGTTTCACAACCTTTGTTTTGCCATTAGGTTTATTAACTCTTTTGACTTTACACACTTGTTTCTCAACAAACTCTGGTTTTATCTTATCATTCCTTTTGTAAGTTGAGTTTTGAGTTTTGGCCACATTCCACTTTTCATCAACAGGCTTTGTCACTGGAGCTTTTGTGTTTGAAACCTTAGACTGTTGAGCCTTCATTGGTTCTGAACACTGCTTCCCCTGTGACAAAGCTTGTTGCTTTTGCTTTCTATTTTCACCTGTCATCATTTTCTCCAACATACTAGTCCGTGGGTTTTGCGGATAGTATGGTTGGTAAGGTCTGTTCACACAATTTGCAGCAAAGTGTCCTGGTTTTCCACATTGAAAGCAATTCATAAGTCTAGGCCCATTGACATGACTACAAAGGTATGAGCGTCTTGGATAAGACGACTTCCATTCAGGCTTGTCATCCCATTTGTGTATTACATGTTTCGGAAATTTTTCTGGTTGTGTAATTAAACAAAATTGTTCCGATTTTGATTTGTTTGTTCTGTTGAAAGTAGACACAACCTGGGGATAGGGGACAAAGTCCTTGGGCTTAGACTCACGGCCAACTCTTGTGTTAGGCACACGAATTTTAAAACCATTAACTTTTTCATTAGAGTCAGAAACATGTTTTGCAGACATAGATACAACTAAGTGTTTTGACTTGGACGCATTAAGTTCAGACACAGATGCTAGAACATCGTCCTTAGGTAAATTAGAACAAGAACTACTAGACACATGACATTCATTGACTTTCAAACATTCAGCATCCTCCCCAGAAACATCTTGAACATCTACTTCATCTGCACATGAAACAAAATTGTCAGAAGAACCAACATTATTGTTTAATGGTTCCTGGGATGGACCTGGTTCACTTGTGGATGTCACAGTTCTATTCTGATTACCCAGCCCATACAGCATATGTTTCTCATTTTCTAGTTCCTCTTCAGTCATGGGTTTCACACCAACCAAAACACTATCTAGGGGAGGTCCTGCTTCATGCATTTCAGATGTAGATCTATCTACCTGGTCCTCCTCAAAGATCATTCCTATAATATCTCTAGTCACAGCTTGAGGAACATTATTCTTAATTTTGTCCCGTGAAGCTAATTCCTATTCCACCTTTATCCTTACCCATTCTAACATCAGTTATGCATGTGGACAAAGATTTACTAGCTTCTAGCATTCTTTTGCTTCTCATTTGATTCACATCTAACTTTACCTGTAACTCATTGTTCTGATGCTTAAGTTCATCTATCTGCTTACTAAGCTCAGCTATTTCTAACTTAGCGTTGTCATACAGAACAGACTTCTGAGTGGCTAGGGCTTGATATTTCTCTATATCTAGTTTCTGTGCTTTGACCTTATCCTCACTCTTTTCCCATCTACCCTTAAACGAACTTCTAGAGCATTGCATGTCAAACAGTTCTATCTCACTATTTTTCCAAAGTTGTCTAAGGCCAGGAATTAAACGAGCACAAGTGGGATTAGTACATACCTTGGTGTTGTCGACCTCGGCAGCAAAAGCTTCTTTGTCTTCAACCAGGTTTTCTTCATC
Organism: Deinandra increscens subsp. villosa; assembly: GCA_039602395.1. Taxonomy (NCBI): domain Eukaryota; kingdom Viridiplantae; phylum Streptophyta; class Magnoliopsida; order Asterales; family Asteraceae; genus Deinandra; species Deinandra increscens. The sequence continues at coordinate 37,258 of JBCNJP010008071.1, forward strand.
AGTTACCACAAAAGCATGCTCTTCATCAGCACCATTCCCCATTTGAGCAATCATGGCACCCGTCAGACTGAGTTCCCTGACCTGTGAAGCCCACTGGTATTCTCCACAATCTTGGACAACCAAAGCTTTAGTCTCTGCCTTTCCTTTTCCATCACCAGCTTTCTTTTCTTCTGCCCTTTCTTTCTTTGGTTTTGTGCATTCCCTAGCGAAATGTCCGTACTCATCACAATTGAAGCACCTCAGCTTGCTTTTATCAAAACCCATTCTGATCTTGTCCTGATCCTTCCAGACATTTCTTCCAGTTGTTGCCATGAACTTCTTTGCACGAAAAACCGCCATGGCCATCTGCCAGGAGACATCAAGCATCTCAACATCTTCAGGATTTATCTGATTCAGATCACCAGAGAGCATCTCAGCAGGCACCAAAGTTCCAGCCATAAGGGCATGGTAGCTGTTCATGAATCCCATTCCTAGTGCAAAGTTGGGATCATTGGTGGCATTTGCCTCTTCAGAATTGACCATTCCACTCGAACTGGAACTAGCTTGTGATCTTGCCACAAATGCAGTTGACTTTGGGTTGGCACTTGAATCACTTCCAGATGAGCTCCCAGCTTGTTTAGATCCCACATCTTCAGACAAGAGAGCCTGACTTAATTTTCCAGCCATACTTAGAGAACTCAGGTGATTCAGCTCCCGTTGCTTATCATCAATCAGCTTCGATTTCAGTTTGTTGATAAGCTCATCAACAGTCAATTCATTCAGCTTGTTGTTATCCTTGATGATTGAGATATTTGTATTCCAATTCTTGGGTAAGCTGTTCAAGAGCTTCAAATTCTTATCTTCCTGTTCAGGTTCAACATCATAACTTGACATCTCAGTGATTAGGGACACGAATCTCTGAACTTGTGCCTCAAAAGACTCTCCCTGAACGTGATTGAATAAGTTGAACTTCTGCTTCAGCATCTGTTTTCGGCTAGCCTTGATATCTGGATTACCTTCATAAGCTACCACTAGAGCATCCCATAGCTTCTTCGCAGTTTTGTACTTCTTAAATCCCTGAGCAATCTCTGGTGTCAAAGCCATAGTCATAATCGCATAAGCCCTCTCATCCTTGTTGCATCTCTCCCAATCGTCATCTGAGTATTCTGCTTCAGTCTTTACAACTCCAACCTTTGTTGCTTCAGTGTGTGTTGGTATGAACGGTCCATTCACAACAGATCTCCACAGTCTCAAATCAACACTCTTCAAATGGTTCTGAAATCTGTATTTCCACTCAAGAAAATTATCCGCTGATGTGAGTCTAGGAGGACGAGTAGTTGATCCAATCTCAAAATCCAATTTCTGATACATGCTCGGTTCGAAATCCATCACGAAAGCTTAGGAAAACTTAAAACTTAAAGTCCAAAAGTTCAAAAATGTGAGTTTCCGATCGTAAACCCCTGTTTACGATTGAAGTTTACACGCGCGAGTCGTAAACTCACAAGTCGTAAACGTCACGATTCCGATAAAATTTAGTCGTAAACGTTCCGATTCCGATCATACACGCTCCAGTCGTAAACTACTGAATTCCGATATGAACCAGTCGTAAACGTCGATTCCGATAAGTACCAATCGTAAACACTGATTCCGGTTAGAAATGATCGTAAACTCCCAAAAATCGCGTCTTGAAGTCGTAAACTCAATTTTGCTGATCGTAAACACTTCAAAAATCGCATTCTTGATGTCGTAAACACTGAAATCGCGAAGAACACCAATCGTAAACTCCCAGAACAACCCAGAAACAGATCGTAAACCCTCAAGAACAGCAGCAGCTCATGATCGTAAACGCGAAGAACAGCTTCAAACCTTCAAAAACTCGAACCTTTTTCCAGAAAATACTTGAATCCAATATCGTGAGAACCTCGAATCAGCGATTCTTAGCTCTGATACCAATTGTTGGTCCGGGATCAACAACCGTTCACGATATTTTGATCTCGAACAAGTGCGGAAACCTTGTACGAGATTGATTCAAGAGAAAGTAGATGAAATAGATTTGATGTAGATGATAAACAACAAACGATCAAATCTTGAATGAAGAACACACTTTCTTGGATTGATGATTACGATTGAAATAACAAGAGATAAGCACAAAAATCGTAAACCAACAACTACTAGAATCATAAACAACTTGGGTTTATATACTACCCTTTACATAAACCCTAAGCCCAATCATAAACTCATAAGATAATCCGGTCCAAGAAAGCCCAAGTCGTAAACATCTTGTAAGCCCAATCGTGAATACCTAAGCCCATTAACAAGTAAGCCCACATCTAATGTTCATGCCTCAAATGTATAACCCAACGGTGTGGAAAAGCATCATTGCGGTTGATATGGAGCTGAGGCAGAAAGGGATTGTCATGGAAAGTTTAATGAATATTTGTGGTGACCATTGGAGATGGAACGGTGGGGAGGGTGGCGAATTTTGTGCTTCCGATATTCGACATAGATTGGTATATGATTGTGTTCCGGTGGGGGTGCCAAGGTTGAAGTGGAATAATCTAATTCTAATCAACGTTAATGCCTTTATATGGAGAGTCCAAAGGGGTCGGATTTCCACTTTCGATGAGCTTAAGAAACGGGGGATTCGAATTAATATTGACACGTGTTGTCTTTGCAAGGAGGGCAGGGATTCGGTGTTACACCTTCTTACGGGATGTTATTTCGTGATGGTTATGTGGCAGCGGATTATGGAGTGGTTAAAGTTGCCTTGCTTTTGGCCGTTGTCGATAGACGATGTGGTTCGACTTCATGAGTCCAGTGGGGTTGCCAAAGAAAAAAAGGATCTTGTTCAAGCAGTGATGTACACGTCCTGTTGGAGTTTATGGCGGGAACGGAATGAGGTTGTCTATCGGGGCAAGGATCCAAACATTAATAATGTTCTGTGTAATGTAAAGAGTTTGGTCTAGTTGTGGTGTAAAAGTAGGTGTAGAAAGGAGATCGATTGGAACAATATGTGTTTGATGTAAGGTGTGGCGGTTCGGGCTAGCTCCTTGCTAGTCCGGGGTGTGGTGTTTTGTTTTGGTGTTTTAATGAAATTTGTTGTTCAAAAAAATATATAGAATTAAGTTATTCTAAAAAGTTTATTTAATATAATAAGAAGGTTAAGAAATATTTTAGATCAATAGATTTGTTATTAAGATTAAATTAATGGTTGAGATTAAATTAATGGTTGAGATTAAACTGGTGGAGAAAAAAATGGAGGGACATTTTTGTTTTAGCCACTTTTGTTTACTTTTTATTAAGTTTTCTCATTTTTTTAACCATTCATAACTTCAAATATGACATTACTATTATTTTTTAAAGTACACGACAAAACAAACGTTTTTTCTTCTTTAAAATGAATACAGTGTTGTTATATATATAAAAAATACTATTCGGTTTTTCTAGCACGTCATTTTATTTTCTTTGTTCGTCATTATGCCTTTTTACTCGTCATTATGTCATTTTTACTCAAGAATATGTCTTTTTACTAGTCATTATGTCATTTTACTAGCCATTGTGTCTTTCTGTTGGTTATTGAGTTTTCTTAAAATTATTAATTCTGAACAACCTAATTGTAAGAATAATATCATTCTGTATTTCTAATATGTAAAATACAATAATAAATAATAACCACAACAACAACATACCTAGTAAAATCTCACCCAAAGGGTAGGGTCTAAGGAGGATGTAAGATGACATATCTTATCTTTACCCTAAGCGGTAAAGAGGTTGCACTCAAAGAGATCCCGACTCGATAAAACACACATAGCATAAATGAAAAGCTAAAAATAACCGGTATCGAAACAACAAAAATGAAGAAGAGAATTCTAGGCTTCAGATAAAGCAGAGAAATAAACACACTCAGACATGCCACTTAACAAGGACCATAACCACACGCATAAAAAAAATTAAAAAATAAACGAGAAGATAAGAGAACATGTAACACCCGCATCCCAGGATAAGCACTAGGGAGTGTTAGGCGTCGAATAACAGGAATCACATGGCATTAAATCAAAGTTTACAGCGGAAGTCTTGAACTTTATTGATTACAAAAGTTGTTGAATCTACAAAGTACTTAAGATAATACAATATCTAAGTTCTATTTAAAATCTAGAAGTCTATGTCTTCGTCCAACCAAAATTTAGACTTCTATACTAGCTTCTTCATTGTCCCATCCATGTCTAGCTATCCGCTATTACATGGTACCTAAGATGTACATCCCAAAAGAAAAAGACAACATTTAGGGCTCAGCATATTGCTTATGAGTTTCATAAACGTAGCAGTTCATATGTAATTAAATTTTGACTACAACGCCATATAAACATGTATATCCATGGCAGGGATCATAGAATTAGGATCAGGAATGATCGTCCAAGCAACTAGGTCTATCTGTATGCATACTACCTATTTGTACGTGTCACATGGGCCCTCTTCCAAGATCGTATCTAACCCTTCAGGCCTCAACATCTATAGATACTAATGGCAATCAAATATATACTTTAATTACAGAACAACACATCCCGTTTCATAATAAGTAATTGCCCAGTGAGAGAGTGACTCACCTTTGTCTTTACTTGAATAATCTCAGGCAGAATCTTCACTAAAAGCCTCGATCCAAACCTAATCGTGTATCGGGGTGCATTAATGCAAGGCTTTATATCAAAAACATCTTCTATGTTCTATAATCCTAAAACTATACATTCTTAGAGGTTAAAATGACCAAAATACCCTTTATAGGCAATATAACTTTTCTAATGATATTATGAAGACGCGCATTCCTATAAGTAAACGCTCACTCTGAGATCGCCCAGTGAGGTATGCCAGGTCCCATTTGGGATTTATGCGATACCCTGGCTATGCCAGAAATCCCAGTGTACAGGCGCTTACCCTTCCGGTCCGCGTGAACTTCTAAATACCCGAATAGCTCGGTATATTTTATTAATTATCACAATTGAACTTATATATACTTATTATATATAAAAACATGTTCTAATACCAAAAACCAACTCCCAATTCCTTACAGATAGCCCAATATTCGATCTTCATCTTCCAAAACCCTAATTTGACGTAATTCTCAAATTATCATCAAAACTCGTTTTATTATCAAATAACCTTAGGGCTTCTGTTCATAATATCATATTATGATATACTTCAAAAGATGGGGGGACCTTAATTCCAAACAGATTACTCAGTTTTAAAGAATCATGCTTAAGAACCCTAATTTCGGATCTTTTCTAAAAAGCCTATCTAGGTGTTATGAATCACAAAATTGATTGTGGGCTTTTGTAATACATACCTAATAAAGCTTGACTGCAGAAAATTAGCTTCTAAAACCTTTTGGATCAACCGATTTCGAGCTATGAACGTTCTTGAGAGTTTTAGGGTTTTTCTAAGTTTTGATTTGTAAATTAGCAAGTGAATATGATGAACTAAGGCTCCTATTTATAGTATAAGGTGTGAAATATGGTCTAGACACGTCCCATGGTGACTAGGATAAAATTTGATGAATCATAAGAAGTAATTATTCAAATGAATGATATTGAGACACATAGATATTTAGATATTTTAGGATATTGTGGTGTATTTCTACCCTTTATACTTTCATATATCTTTCATTTTAAGCCCAAAATCTATTAGGATGTATTCTTAATTATTTCTAACTCATAAAATGATGATTCTAATCACGTATATCATCATGTATTTATCCAATACTTATCTTTGCAACTACATATTCACATATATCCTTACGCATATATACATATAACTCATATATAATACATATAACACATAAATATGTATTTCCTAATATTCTAACTTGTTAGACACGTAGAATATGCATAGTATTTGTATTAACTAACAATTACGCAATTACCTGAATCTTGGGATGTTACTAAACACATCAATCATCATCCTAAAAATCCTTAACCTTTATTCTACTTCTCCATACTCTCTTATCACGAACCATGTCATCGGAATGATACAAGTTTAACAAATCATGCTTAATCTGCTTCCCCTAAGTCAGTTTAGTCCTACCCATTTTCTCCTCCCATCTCAGTTTAGCCCTACAATAATAAATAATAGAGTAAACATCCTTGGTCCCCAAGGTTTGCACATTTTAACACTTTTACTCAAATTTCTGAAATTATAACATTTCGGGGCCTGAGGTTTGATTATTTTCTCAATTTTGGTCACTTTTTAAATTTACATCCAAATTAACGGTTGAAATCAGTCAAATAGGATATTAATGAGGGGTATTTTCGTAATTTAACCATCCCCTTTTATTTATTTGATACAAAACGCATTAATTGACTTCCCCCAAAAAACACTACGTAACTCAGCCATTTTTCAAATAAATAAAAGGGAAAGTCAATTAGTGCGTTTTGTATCAAATAAATAAAAGGGGATGTTTAAATTATGAAAAACCCATTCATTAATATCCTATTTGACTGATTTCAACCGTTAATTTGGACGAAAATTTAAAAAGTGGCCAAAATTGAGAAAATAATCAAACCTCAGGCCCTGAAATGTTATAATTTCATAAATTGGGGGACCAAAAGTGAAGTTTACTCTAAATAATAATAAATTTATCTAATACACAAAAAAACAATGATGGATACATATTGCATAATAACATGAAACATAAGATAAAATGATCTAAACATAAAAAAAAAATAATCTAAGCATAAGACACAGTAAATAAAATACTCATTTTAAAAATAATGGAAAAAACAAATGCCAGATTTAAAATACTTGTTAGATTTGAAAGATTTTTATTTAAACGTAAATAACTAAAGTATACATTAAGGAGCTACTATACACACAAGAGATTTTGCTAACCACACATATTCTCTACGACTGTAGGGACTCTTAAGGCCTAAGAGAATTTCGAATTTTATTTTAAAAAAATTATGAATGTACACGGCCCTAGGAGCCTCTACGACCCCCATACAAAAAATGTATACGGCCCCTAGGAGCCTCTACGACCCCTATTCCATTAAAAAAAATATATATATATACGACTCCTAGGTATCTCTACGGCCCCTGTTCCATTTTTTACAAAAAAAATTATACAACCCCTAGGAGCCTCTACCGCCATAAAGACCGACATAAAATTCAGAAGGGGTGTTTTATTTTATCCATATATATTACTTCTTATTTAAATAAAAAACAAAAAAATCATTTGGGTCGTAGGCATTCCTATGGTCGTAGCAAGTTTATAAAATTAGTAAGAGTATTCACAGCTTATTCCCTATAATGGGTGTGTTTAAAATTTTAAAATTTGAGATGTAGTTGTGAGTGGTTGTGAGTAGAGGAGAGAGAAATATTTAAAGAAATTTTTTTGATGAATCCCTATATTTGAGAAAAAATGTAGTGAATGTGTAAAATTTGAGGTTTGTAGAGAAATAAAAGGTATGATAAAGATATAAAAAATATTACTTAATTGTGGTTGTGAGTGGAAGAGAAAGAGAAAAAATAATAATAAATATATAAATTATAAGGATAAGGATAAAATTGTTTAATTTGGGG